>VCJK01001035.1:46527-60053 GCA_024139485.1 Backusella psychrophila | reverse complement strand
TTTTTTTTTTGTTGTTTTTTTTAAAAAAAAGTTTAATTATAAAGCAAGCTTACCGAAGTCCGCATTTGTTGCAGAGATAAACAAAAGGTTTACCCTTGTCGTTAAATACTTGACTAGCAGGAAATGGCCAGTTAAAAGCTTTGCGCATACAACCATCTGAGGCTTCTTGACAGGCCTGACAGGGACCCTTTATACGAGAGGGCCGACCAGATGTTGCGTAAGATGATGTATGACGGGCCACTGTCTTTTTTTCTTGTACCGCGGGTACTATCGGCTTTGGGAGTGTCCAATCCTTAATGAAATCAGGCTGCACTAAAAGAGGTTCGCTGCTGGTGTGACGATATCGTGTTGGTGGTTTCGGGATTTCAATGAAACTAGCAGCACGCGCACGCTTACGAGAATGAATGATTTGGCGGACAGGTCTTTGAAAGCTGCGAGCATCAACAATTCGTTTGCGCAAAGCGGATAAAAGTGATTGTCCACATATAACTTTTGACGTACATTTCAAGTCACACGGATTGTTAGACTCGCTACAATCTGAGCATGCATCATTTGTCGAATGAGAAAATGGTGCTTGAGAGTGTACATCAAGCTGAAATACGACACTTTTGTCGAGCAGGGACGCCTTGAATGCATCATTTGTAAGTGCGGGTGATCTATGAGGCACAGGTTTTCTGCGGCGACATTCTGCTCGATGATTTATAAAATACGAATTAGGTTGTTGTCTAGGCGAGAGCGAGTACGGTGTGGACAAACTTTCTTCATCATCTTCATCATCGTCTTGCAAAAGGTCAGGAGGTGAATAATCTGGGACATCATTGGATTGTGTAGGTGTATCGAATATTATACTATTTAATAGGAATGGGCGTTTTGCGCCATCATCAAAGTAACGAGGAGAAAGTGGCATAACCATGGTGGCAGAGATGTGTTGTTTAATAAATAAATGATGAGAAAAAAAAAAGAGATGAAAATAAGAGAAAGATGGGTGTCAAAATATATCGTGTCGGATAACGTCGGGTTTATTTATATACATATCCAGGCTGAGACAAACCAACCAAAGAATGTGACGGATCGAAAAAAAAATAGAGATATCACTCTCTTTTGACGTGATATAATTTAAGAGTCCGAGAATATAATGAAGATCAGGCTAATATATATAAAAAGGAAATAACGGATATACGTAAAACAATAATAAAACATAACATTGCATGGGTTATATACACAAATCAACTCCGTTCATTTTGGGATCAAAGTAAACGATAACAAGGTACAATCTAGATGTAGTACATTTCTATTTCTACTAAAGGTGGAAAAGAAAGGAAGGAAAAGAAAAAAGCGAGTCCAAGCTTAGCATCCCGAGAATAAGTTGCCCATCAGATTTTGCATGAAACTTGATTGTGTTGGAGAAGATCTCGAATAGAAAAAGTTTATTTTTAAAATAAAAAAACATGTATCAATTTGTTTAACAAGATTTTCTGATCGTTCCCATTGAATCTAGGTTACTTTTCAGTGATCAGTAAAGTCAAACATGTTTTTAGTTCAAAATAGATTGATAGATTTGTATTAGAATGATGGTGATGTGAGTTCTCAGGTAGTGCAAAATGCAAAGCTGAGACAAAAAAAAAACAGGAGATCCAATCGTTGTTTCTATTTTTGGTAACCCAACAAGGGACCATATATGCGATGTCATATCATGAAAGTATGTTATCCTTATCTTATTACTCTCCTTTAAGAGGATGAATGGTTTCAATGTAAATAGTTATGATAGTCTATTCATTTAGTTATTCGCAATATGTGTTATATTCTGGATCTTGGCACAAATCCACCTAGATCTGAACATCAGGAAATAAAATCACAAGATCTTTAATAAAGAACGATAACTTTATTTCTATCAACTTATCGAATACAAGTCGATTAAATTTTGACAAGTATGTAAAGAGAAAAAAAAAAGCCAATAGGACGTATATCATACACATATTTCCTTTTGATATCGGGCTAAAAGTTAGGAACCGATATAGTCCTTTTCCTTGTCTTTCACGAGCAGTGGTTTAGTATCGTCTACCATTCATTATAAAATAAATGGGAATAATAAGTGATTTAATAATGATATTTCTAAACAACAGCTTATTAAAAAGTGCTATTATTTGGTTTATCATCATCAGCATCATCATATCTGCTTTAATAGGTTATTGATCCATATTTATTGTGGTAATGAAGAAGAAGATGATGATAAATAAGATTGAAAGGGGATAAATTGCTTGAAAATTAAAGCTGATCATTCTTAGTCTCTTTTTAGGCTCAAAACACGTAGCAACTGTACTCTTTTTAAGTTAAAAGCCAATATTACCTGACGATGAAGAAGTATTACATTAAATAAGTCTGTGTAAATAGAACGCGCACTTTTCACTACCAAAATGATATAAATCATTTTCAGATATTTATGTTTCAACCTTTCTATTGAGAGACTACTTTGGCTTGCTCCATTGACACCGGGGTTAAGCAAAATGTCATTAACAGTTATGGCTAATTTATCTAAAGTATTTAGCAACAAATATCTGATCACAATGATTTGTAAAAGAAAAATAGTTGAAAATAAAAGGGGAAAGTGTATAAAAATGGATTGTTTGTGGCGTACGTTTGTTTGGTTTATGTTGATTATCATTAAGTTTAATATGTTACTTTACTATTATTTTACCATGTTATTCCATTATCTGCTAAAACAATAAACAAGACATTCTAGACATTAAAAAAGACTCTATTCATTCAAAACAAATGATAGGCTCTTGTCAAAGAATGCCTCCTTAATAAGTATATACAGGACCTTCCATATATAGGATATCTTGAGTGAGTTAACAATGACGTAAACATCCAATTGGTTAATACTAGTCTAAAATGTCTTCTATTTTAGGAGCTATAAACGCAAAAGTTCAATCTCGTTGCTGAAGCCTTTTTTTGTCCATATTGAAAAACAAACTCACTCCTTACTTCTTTTTCTCTTTAGAATTTTTTTATTTTATTTTGCTTTTCCTTTCTTTTACTTTTCTTTGTCTCTTCTGTATTGATAAATAATTATAATAATCATGGCTCAACCATCTCAATTTATGAATACAAGTACTCCACCACCGCCACCACCTCCAAAACACCTAGAGTTACACTATAATACACAACAACCTTTCAATTATGCTAATAAATCTGCGCCTTCTTTATCAAGTCAGACCAGTCCTTTACCTAGTGAACTATCTAGGACGCCCCCTGACACCCGTGCGAGTTCTGTCATGAACCTTTCTATCAACGGAGATCAGTTACTTGATCATTCCCATTTAAAACCAGGCCATAAGGCTTCTTTATTGTCATATGCTCAAACAATAAATATGTATAGAGAAAATGCAAAGAAGACAAACAGTCCCGATATTCAATGTGATTTCGCCATATTCATGGTGGAAGCAGCCAAGCCTATTCAGGAGGAGGATGAGACTCGCTGGGAATATTTGCAGGAAGCGGAGAAGTTGTTGAAACAATTGGCAGCAAGAGGACATGCTGAATCACAGTATTATCTGGGTAACCTTTATGCTTCTGGTGTTTTGAGCAAAAAGAATAAGAATGAATTTGAAAAGGCTTTTCCATTATTCGTGCAAGCAACAAAGCATCACCATGCAGATGCCGCTTATAGGTAATATATCAATTTCTATTTAAGCTACTCATACTTTTATTGATCCATATTTTACTTGTTTAACCATTATCATGATAGAGCTGCAAAGTGTTATGAGGATGGGTTGGGATGTAGAAGAGACTATTCAAAGGCAGTGCAGTTTTATAAGTAAGTGATCCCCTATTTTATCTTTCTTTATGATCAATCGTAAACTAAAAAAAAAATTCTATAAATAGAAAAGCGGCTACTTTAAACCATCCTGGAGCAATGTACAGGCTTGGTGTGGCTGATGTGAATGGTGAAGTGGGTCTTTCAAAAAACCCTCGCGACGGTGTGAAATGGTTAAAACGGTCAGCAGAAGCAGCAACAAACGAATATCCTCATGCCATTCATGAGCTAGCTTTATTACATGAAAAAGGGATACCAAACGTTGTTTTTGTGGACTTGTCGTATGCAGTCTCGCTTTATGTCCAAGCTGCTGAGTTGGGTTATGCCCCGTCAGCTTTCCGCTTGGGTGAATGCTACGAATACGGTAAGCTTGAGTGTCAACCTGAGCCTGCCATGTCAATTCATTTCTATACAATTGCTGCCCAGCAAGGACATCGGGAAGCTTGCTTTGCTTTGACAGCTTGGTATTTGGTAGGATCACCTCAGGTCCTACCTCAATCTGACGAAGATGCGTACATATGGGCCCGAAGAGCTGCCGAAAAGGAACTTCCTAAAGCAGAGTATGCCGTTGGTTATTTTACAGAAGTTGGCATTGGAATCCAAAAGAACCCTACTGAAGCAGTCACTTGGTATAAAAAAGCCGCTGATCATGGTGATAAGAGAGCTATTCAACGTTTGCAGGGAAAACCAGTAGAACAGAAATCCGAAAAAAAGAATGGATCACAGGATGATTGCACAATAATGTAAAAATATAAAAAAGAATAAAAGAATTTTAGTTTATTTTAATTGGTGAAATATGATCTTTGTCATTCCTTTTCTGATTCGTCAATTTTTACAGTCACTTTTCCAATAAAAAAAAAACCTAAAAAAAGGGAAAGGGATTTATAATGATGAGATTATAAAAAAAATCAAAATATGTTTTCTAGTCGCTTCCTTTCGCGTATCTCTCTTTCCAGTAGAAACTTTAGTACTTCAATCGTTAGAATGGCTCCTCAACATCGTCCCGTTGCAGTTATCGGTTCCGGCCCTGCTGGTAAATATTATAAACATTTATGGATATTTTAAAATATGATGGATACCCTGGAACAACAAGTCTTAATATATCTGTATTTTTTTTTCAGGTCATACCGCTGCTATTTATCTTGCCCGTGCCAACTTGAACCCCATCATGTTTGAAGGTATGATGGCTAACGGTTTCGCCCCCGGTGGACAGTTGACTACTACCACTGACGTTGAGAATTTCCCCGGTTTCCCCACTGGTGTTTTGGGTGGTGAGTTGATGGATAAGATGCGTGCTCAGTCTGAACATTTCGGTACCACCATTGAGACCGAGACTATTACTAAGCTTGACACCTCTGTTCGTCCTTTCAAGATCTGGCGTGAGGGTTCTGAAGATCAAGAGGAACCTACTGATACTGCCGATGCCGTTATTATTGCTACTGGTGCCTCTGCCAAGCGTATGAACTTGCCTGGTGAGGATGTTTATTGGCAGAATGGTATCTCTGCTTGTGCCGTTTGTGATGGTGCTGTACCTATCTTCCGTAACAAGCCTTTGGTTGTTATCGGTGGTGGTGACTCTGCTGCTGAAGAAGCCATCTATCTCACAAAGTGTAAGTATTGAGTTGAGCGGAATAAGAAAAAAAAAAAGAAAACAAAAGAAATAAAGAATTGGAACGAAGGGGGGTAGTATAAAAGAAATATTCTGACTTTCTATATTTCTTTCCAGACGGTTCTCATGTCCACGTCCTTGTTCGTCGTGATCAACTCCGTGCATCCAAAGTTATGGCCGACCGTCTTTTGAAACACCCCAAGGTCACCGTTCATTTCAATACCTCTCCCACTGAAGCTCTCGGTGAAAACGGCCTTTTGTCTGCAGTTGCCACTTTCAGCAACGTCACAAAGGAAGCCGGTAAAATCGATGCTAACGGTTTGTTTTATGCCATCGGTCACGAACCCGCCACCTCTCTTGTTAAGGGCCAAGTTGAGCTTGATGTTGATGGTTATATTAAGACAGTTCCTGGCTCCACTATTACCAATGTTGAAGGCCTCTACGCTGCTGGTGATGTCCAAGATAAGCGTTATCGTCAGGCCATCACTTCAGCTGGCTCTGGCTGTATGGCTGCTCTTGATGCTGAACGCTATTTGAGTGAGCGCGAGGCATAAATTAGATTTCTTAAATCATTTATATAGATCCCCCCCTTTTTTTAATATTTTTTTCACTGACAGGTACACTTTATTGCAATATCCTCGCTGCTTGTACAGCATATCGCTTTTTCTTTTTTGAACATAAATAAATATAAAAATTCCGAGCTTGATTGGTTCAACTTTAATGAGACCTTTTATTTATTTTACATATTTATATTAAAAATCTGTGTGTTTTTTTTGTATATCTTTTTTCACTTGTCATTTTATTTATCTATTTAATTCATGGGCTCAACAACTGGAGTTTTTTCAGGATTAAATCCTGCGCAATTTAATCCAGCAGATCCTGTGGTGTTATTTATAATTCAAGTAGATATCAAAATAAAAATGTCATTAACTATAAAGGAATGGTGGGTTGATATCTTGTTAGGCTACAATAATTTTAGTATTTTGTCGTTTGATAGCGATACCTCTTGGGTATTTAAATCAACCTCGGGTAATCGCAGAGGGTAAGTATCGATAAGGGGGATTAATATCCTGTATAGATTTTTAAAAAGAGCCGCCGCATGCACATATATCTTTTTTATTATTAGTGCTTGGTGGTGTCATATTGGGACCAACTGTGATGGGCCGTATACCTGGGTTTCAAGAAGCGATATTCCCATCCGAGTCTTTACCTTTTCTAAACCTAATTGCAACACTAGGCTTAATTTTCTTCCTGTTTCAAGTCGGGCTTGAAGTTGATATTGGTGTTATTGGTGAAAATTGGAAAAAGAGTTTGTTAATTGCAGTAGCTGGAATGGCCCTTCCTTTTGGATTAGGCGCTGCAGCAAGTGTTGGACTGTACAAATTACAAAATGAACCAGATATCCTTTTTAGTAATTTTCTACTGTTTCTGGGTGTAGCAATGTCAATTACAGTAGGTTTTTTATGAGCATATCCTGTACTTATCTGAAAGGCATTTCCAGTATTAGCACGCATTTTAGCGGAACTGAAATTAGTGAGAACTCGAGTAGGAACTGTTGCAATGGCCAGTGGTTTGATTAATGATTGTACAGCTTGGTATACTTTCTTCTTAAAGTAGAATACAATGGTTCCTTATTTTTGTGTGCCCATATAATAGGATACTACTTGCACTGGTTGTTGCCTTGATGAATGCTGATGGAGGTATACAAGCCCTCTATGTTTTCCTAACAGCTACTGCCTTTACTCTATTTCTTGTTTTTATCGTGAGACCACTGTACTGTCGACTTTGCGAAATCACAAATTCATTTGAAGAAGGACCTTCTCCCTTATTAATGACAGTTACGTTGATTATTGTCATGGTTTCTGCTTTTGTCACAGATATAATTGGGTAAAATTTTACTTGATAAATATCATTATGGGATAACTTACCATGTTGAATTTCTAGAGTGCATAGCATCTTTGGAAGCTTCCTTGCTGGTGTTATCGTACCTCATAAAAACGACTTGCCTGTCAAAATCACAGAGAAAATTGAAGATATTGTGAATATTATATTTTTGCCCCTGGTAAGCTTTTTTTTTTTTGGAGTTTCCGAATGCCTCTGTACGACTTGTATTTCTCTAACATGAAATAAAATATAATAGTACTTCACATTATCAGGCCTCAAGACACAGATTGGATTGCTCAATAGTGGTCCTGTGTGGGGATATGTTATACTTGTGATTTTTCTTGCCTGTTTTGGTAAAATTGTGGGATGCACAGCTACAGCAAAATTATGTGGTATGACTACAAGAGAATCTGTTGCAATTGGTTTTTTGATGAATTGTAAAGGGTACTTAATTTTTGAGTATGATTGTATATACCCTCATTAATATCACTTTTGTGTATAGACTTGTCGAGTTAATTGTATTAAACATAGGACATGATGCAGGTGTCTTAAATGACCAAAGTAGGTTATTTTTATAAATATGCGAAGCTATAACAAATGCTTATCGTATTTTTTTTTACAGTATTTGTCATCATGGTTGTTATGGCACTTGTTACCACATTTATGACCACGCCTGCTGTGATCAAAATATATCCCAAGTGGTATCAAATGCAAACTTCTGAACATTCAGAGAGTAAATTGGATGTTTTTGTTCAAGATAATAGCGGAAAACATTACTGCTTAGTAACCTTGTTGAATAAGTTGGAGTCAGTACCTTCAGTAATGGCATTGATGCAGCTGCTGAAACGAGATAGAAGCGAGTCATCCGATCAAATCCATGCATTACGATTACTAGAGCTTACTCAGCGTACGTCTGCTGTGATGAAATCAAAAGATTTAACGGAAACTGAACGTAAAGACCCAATCTTAAACGTTCTACGGACATTCTCGAGCTTGATGCGTGGCGCGCTGACAACACATCTAGACGTTTGTCCTGCTGAAGAATATGTTAAATTGGTATCAAATTATAGTATCAAGGTGGAAGCTGATCTTGTTTTATTACCTTGGGTGGACCGCTTCGAATCAGGAGAGCTACTAGATTTAGATTTTGTAGACCAAGCATTTACAATAAGACACTGTACGGTTGGATTATTTATAGACCGTGGTTTTGGGCAGACACAGGATCAGGAATTGGACTTGATTCCTGAACTCGTTGTACTTTATCAAGATGGCCCAGACGACCATGCAGCTCTACTTCTTGCGCTAAGAATGCAAGCCCATAGAAACCTAAATCTGACTGTTCTGAGATTGAAAGAAGGTAATTCCAAAACCTATGCATCTGGAAAGGCTATTCGAGAGATGTTATTACATGGTAAAGCAGATATAGACAACCTCTTCATAATCAAAGAAAAAACCAATGTTGTCTGTCAATGCATCACTGAATTTGAACTGGGAGAATCACTTGGAAAACATGATTTGGTGTTTGTTGGTCGCCGGTCAGTAGATCAACAGACTGCTCCTTTACTAGGAACATTAGCTCATTCTTTACTACAAAACGAAACCAGTATGATTGTTGTTCAAGAAAGGGAAACATGTTAGATAAGCGTCGAAATGACATATAATATAACATGGTATGAATTCAATGTATAGCTTATTGTAAACAAATATAGAATAAAAAGTATAAATAATAGGCTTAAAGGTTATGAAGATGATGAAACAACATAAAAATAAAAGTGATGTTTAACAGATTTTACTTAATGACTTTCATTAAAATCACACTAGTGAGATGCTAACTTGTGACAAGAAAAGCAGGAAACATCCTAAGCATATATTTCGGTGTTGAAATTCACAAAATATCACGTGGTATTCGTGCCCCTATAAAATTGTAGGCCATCAGTAATATTGAATCTTCTCTCTCTTCTCTAATTAACCAAAAATGAAAAGAGTCTGTGCGACATGGTTAATAATAACGTTACTAGCCTGTCTCGTGTTTTTAACAGTGATAGAAGCTGCAGAAGAAGAAACAGACCAGTTACTTAATGATTTTGAGCAGGATGAAGACGATACGGCAGATATAGTTGGAGTCACAAGCGATATTTCACAAGAAGAAGAAGAACAAGAAGAAATTCTGGCCGATAGTTTGCTTACAAAAAAACAGTTTGATGGTGAAACCAATACTAATAGTGACGATGCCCTTCTTGATATTCTGGAAAATGACAACTTCGATATGACTCAAAGCAGAAACATTGAAGATGAAGAAAACCATACCTATAATAATCCAGAGAATGAAGACAATGAAGAAGAGGAGGAGGAGGAGGAAGAAGAAGAAGAAGAGGAAGAAGAAGAAGATGATGATGGCGAGGAAAACGAAGTGGAAGAGAATGCAAATGAAGTTTTTGAACAAGATAATGCTAACGAAGACCAACTTGAAGAAAACCAACCAGAGGTGAATGAAGAAGGCGAGACTATTGGGGGTGATGAACAAGATGATAGCTCCATTGATGGTGATGCCGCTAATCCAGGAGATGAAGAATCGGTGGATGAAGAAGCGGAATCTGAAAACGAAAATGTGCCTGAATTGGATAACGAAGGCGAGGAATTAATCAAATCGGGAAACGAAATTGAAGAAGCAATTAAAGCAGACGATGAAGAAGAAAACTTGGATACTTTCGATACCGAAGACAATAATACAGGAGATGATAATGATGATGATGGAGAAGAAGAAGAAGACACAGAAATGGGCGAAAGTGAAGCTACCTCCGAAGATATCGATACAAATAGCAGCACCAGTCAAAGTGATCGATTTGTAAACGTCGATGATTCCCTACCTGAGAATACTGATGATAACCAAACCGAAGAAGAAGAAGAAGAAGAAGAAGAAGAAGGAGACAATGATGATGACGACGATGAAGGTGAAGAAGAAGAGGAGGAGGATACTGAAGAAGACGAAAAGGAATCAGAAGAGCAAGATGAACAAGAAACCGAGCAAGCAGGCAAAGAAGAAGACTCTGGAGAGCAAATTGATGGCGAGGGCAAGGAAGAGCATGAAGAAAAGATTGCGAGCAATGATAATAACTCAAAAGAGGAATTGGAACTACCGAAAAATACCCCTGAAGATCCATTAAAACAAGTCGAGAACGACTCTACTGAAGAACCAACAATGCCATGGAAAAGACCAGATCCCACCAATGTTGTCGACTCAAGCAACTTCTACCCAGATGAGAATTCTGTCTCACCTATTGAAACCACTAATTTCAAGCCTTGGCACAGTGCGTTCGTTTTCCTAATCCTATTTATCGTTTACAAATCCTTACACAAGAAGACAGGAAGAAATTCAAATGAAGATAAAGATTATTTACCTGTAAGTACCTATACATAATTATCATGGCATCAATACTAATTACTAATAATTATACAGCTTCATAGCAGAGGAAAGCATTTTAAACCAGAAATAAAAAACTCTTAATAATAAAGCACCATCCATTAATTAATAACATGTAACACAAAATAAAATTACCATTTAACAAAATATCTTTTCAACATATATTTATACCTATTGTACAATCATTGTAAGTGTAATTATGGTAATTAAACACTCATATAGGATTCACATCTCTATTATACAACTTTACAAGTGCACCCTAATTTTATATTTAATCCAACAATGCAGTATTCAAGAGCTAATGTAATCAAATTAGAAATTAAGCAAGTATACGAAGCCACTAATAATATTTTTTCCGCCTGCACTACCTTTCAAAAGTGTATGCATATAAAATTGATTTCACAACGACTAAGAGCAGCTTTTACACCGGGTACTAAGTATAATAATAAAAATGGAAATATTCATACGGATTTAAATTGAATTTAACGTGAAAACCAAGACATATCATTAACACAGGAATGAAAAAAAATAACTGGAGTTGATTTTTTAAAAGCTGCTTCATTTGAGTATATCATGTAATGGTTTTTCGTCCACATAAAAATAATATCACATTGTTTTTCTTTCCTCATAAGTTACTGTAAAACCAGGAGTTTAATGACATGAATATGTATTGAAAATGGCATTTCTAGTTTCTAATGGATGAGCTATCGTGGCACTTAATACTAGTCAATATAAACACGTAAAGGATCAATTAAAGCTGATGCTGTGTGTAGGCTCAGGTATGATAGACGTAAAGTAAATGGGGATTCAGTAATGTATATTCATAGACACAAGACTATAGGTACAATGAATATAATCCATAATAAATAGATGTTATTGCTTTATTCAAAAAAGAACATTCCTGGTAAATAAAGCACCCACGCTTAAAACTAACGCCATGAACAATAAAACGGACATGAAAGAAACAGAAGCTGAATTGAAATCTAGAGCAAAGGAGAATATAGTGTAAGAACGTGATAACCTCACAAGTGGAAAGCGCAAACAGCAAGTTTCAGCAAACAAGACACAGAAAAAGACAAGATCAGAAGAGCCATTAATTGAATCCGATATGAAATATTTACAAAGTCAAGAGTTATCTATTGAAACAATTATTAAACGTAGTACGTTTGAACTCTTCAACAAATACAAAAACAACTTGGGTAGCATTTTTATTCGAAAGCGCAAAATGAAGGTTCTTGAAAATGAAGTTTTGTTTTCCCCTAAAGAAGAAATTAGACTAGTTGCTGTTGAATCTATTAACAAATTATCTACCAAAGCAAAAAAGACCTATATTCTGACAAAAAGAGTTTGCGTGGCTTTAGAATTGACACATGATTGGTACTTGACTTTGAAGACTCTGAACTTGATTTGGCTGTTGGTGAGTTTGTATAGACGCGCGAGGATGTTAAAGTCATTGGCGATGAAGACAAATTAACCCGAGAGGCCAAGGAAGCTGTTGTCGGTCTGGTCCGATCAACCAATGATAGTAACTTTAGGTCTCAAGCATATATGATGCAATTCACTGGCTGCTCTTGTATCCTCTCGAAAATGAACTTGGCTGGAAATGGTCTCTATGTTGTGACTCATTATTATTCAGTTGGTTTACCATCCCGCTTTTGCGATTTCTTCAAACTTGGATCCATTATTGCTCATCTGCTATTAATGAAGAGGGATCTAATGAATCTTGTTGATAAACTGAAGCCTATTTCAAGCAATCATTTTACCACAAGTGCTTCACTTAACCGAGAAGAGAGGATCCAAATAAATGAAAAACATGGCTGGCTCCGTGACACCTGACACGCTCCTCCTCCAGAAACAAAATCAGAATTGAAAAAGCTCTTCTTCATTCGCCCAGATACACCCCCTCTGAATACAGCTCGTATTGGTGATCCCACCGGCATTGCCGGGTCATCCAAATCTGTTAACCCTGACTTTGATGATACTCTGGATTCTTTTGGTCAGGTACGCACACATGATGGCAAATATTGCAACATTTTGATAAAACAAACACGAAATACCATCCACTTGAACACGCCTTTCACTTTAAACACCACTTGACAATACATTTATTCTATGATGATATTTTCACAAGGTACATTGGCGAATTCAGACATCTTAAGCGCGTATTTTTCTTCTAGGTTATTTCTGTACGTGTATGTTGCTAGCCATGATGATTCATAAATGTATGTTTTACCTATTACAAGACCCTTTGTTTAAAAAAACTAAATCTGATTACATCATTTGAATACATGGAAATGGTGTGTACAAATATGAAGTCGTTCACTCGTACTTCTCAAGTGTTCTTTTACTAAAGTTAAAACGAATAGCTTCCAAAATCTATCAAAAATACATGCTTAACCGTTGTTATTGTCGCTGCTTTTAACGTGATCAAAATCCAAAGACGTACCGTTCTATAAAAATAGAAGTTCAAAAATGCATAATCTATTTTTTTTTAGTGTGAAATCTTCTCCTGATTTTTAAAACCACAACACCGAAACAAAACTCACGCCTTCTAAAAATTTATATACATGTACATCATCACTTTTAAACATCAGCTTACATAACTTTTTCTTAAGCTAAATTATCTTTTCCATCAAGATAACAATACATCACAAACTCTCAGACATGACTTTTGTACAACTTTACTGATGGTATCTACTCATATCATTGTTACACCAATATTACGTGTTTCTTTGTCAAAAACAAGAAAAAAGCACATCTCCACAAAAACACACCCTACTCATCTTTGAAAAAGG
>VCJK01001035.1:28003-41234 GCA_024139485.1 Backusella psychrophila | reverse complement strand
TTTTTTTTTTTTTTTTTTTTTTTTTTTTTTTTTTTTTTTTTTTTTTTTTTTTTTTTTTTTTCTGTTTTTCCCTCTCTTTTTAATTATTATTTCATAGAGCGATATAGATTTATTCAACAGTTATACACACCATAGCAACAAACCAAAAATGTCATCAAAAAGCACTGATTCTTCTACTTCAAAGAAGATCAGAATGACAATGGCCTGTGAACGTTGCAGGTATTTTTTTATTTTATTTTTTGCTGTGTTTAGCTCATTCAACGGGTCATTTATATTTATTTTTCGTACATTCCAAATAGATCGAAAAAAGGCAAGCTAAAAAGATGAAGAAATGTGGTCAAAAAGTAGAAGCTAATGAATGAAACTCTTTAACGAAATAGTGAAATGTGACTTTACTCATCCACAATGTTCTCGGTGCCAGCAAGCAAAAGGTATATATTTTACTTTTTCCCGTATTTAGAAATGTATTTAATGACATTGGACGAATCATTTTCGATTTTTTTTTATTTATAAACGCAAAGCCGAATGCTCTTACGACGGATCGTCGACACAGATCGACCTGTTTAATCTCGTAAAGTTGAATGAAACGGTTGATATTCTGCAGAAAAGAATCCAGTCAATTGAATCTGACATCAAAGATGTATGCAGCAACACACAGTATGTGGCAAATGAAGTACGTGCCGGAAAAACATTCAACGACGATGCATCGGAAGCATCTGCACCTTCAGCTTCATCAAAGGATAAAGGAAAACAGATTCAAATCAAAGATCATAAAGTACAGGGTCTCATCGGTCCCTCAAGCTCACAATGGTCTCTTTCACTCACTCAAAAAGGATTGCGAGTCGACACCAATATTGTAGCTCTGCCAGATTTGTACGATATTTTACTCAACGGAGCATCACACTTTGACTTGGCATCTAGTCTCGGCTGCTCTCACGAAGACTGCTCTTCGCAATCTTCTTCAAATTCATCTTTTATCGATGGCGCCAAAGTTGATTCCGTTACAGTTTCACGCAAAAAGTCTCTTTGGAAACCCAAATTAAAGACATTTCCACTTTATAGTGTTTGGGAACCTCATTCTGGCCAGCGAAAAAGAGATACTAGTCGATCGCCCGAAACTCTGCCAAGAGAGATTATAGAACAATTGGTTGATATATTTACAACCTGTTTTTTATGTCTGCCCTATTCTGATCCTGAGCATTCGATTCTCGCACGCTACAGGAAGGGTGTGATAGATCCACTGTTACTCAATGCTGTGCTCGCTTGGTCTTCTCGCCATGCTGCTGTGTTCCATGGCACTTTTTCCGGAAGAGATCCAAATGAAGTAGGCCAAGCGTATTTTGAAAAGGCGCAAAAACTAGTAAAAGACCGATTTATGAAGACATCAGTTGACACAATGCATAGTCTTTTAATCATGTACATATATGCTATCGGTATTCCAAGCGATCAGAAAGAAAATGTTGAATCTGAAGCCTATATTTATCTTGGCTTAGCTATTCGTATGTGCCTTGATTTACGAATGAACCAAGAGAACAAGAGCGCAAATCAACATGCAAAGGAGCTAAACAGACGATCGTTTTGGGCCTTGTATTTCCTAGAAACGTTAGGCGCTACTCACTCTGACAAGCCATTTTCCCTGCCACCAAAGAATATGATTACAGTCGACTTCCCCACCGTTTTGGAAAACGAGATGACCGGCGAGTCTCGTTATCGAGTCGAATTCATCATTCAAAGATTTAAAATCACCCGCATTTATCGTGATATCATTTATAAAACAACAGAGGAAAAACCATTTCTTTCTCAGATATCCGCCATCGATAGAGAGCTTCAAGCCTGGTATCTCAGTCTACCTTCTTACCTTAAATTCGAACCAGGAGACCTTGAAAGGCGAAAGTGGGATTCGTCGTCATTCCGAGAACAAGCATGTATTAAACTTAATTTCGAATACAACTTTCAACTATGTCAGTTGTATGGTTTGTTTTTTTCTAAAGCAGATGATCAGGAACAACTTTCCACCATTGAAGTGCTTTCGAGAGACACCTGTTTAAAGGCCGCCAGCAATACAGTTGAGCTATTAGAGTGCTGGGTTCAGCTAAAACAGCTTTGGTGTCACTTTACCTTGGAAAACCTCATGATGGCAGCGACTATTTACAATAATATTCTTACTCAGTCGAATAATGACGAGCGGGAAGTTGCAAAGAAAAATCTGGAGAAAATGGCAAAACTATTAATAGCTTCACCTATAAAGCACCACAAGTACGTTCTCTCTTTAGTAAAGCGAATACAAACGATATTTTACGAAAAATTGGGTATTGAGCTGGTTCTTGATATACCAAACACCGTTCAAGAAGAGGACCAAGACGATGACAAAGAGGAACCACAGTCTCGCAATAGTAACCAGCAGCAAGCGGCGGATCAGGTAAACGTTGCACCGGTCCCTCATACAATATCAACTATCAATAATGATGTGCAACCGGTGCCATTGAGTTTTCCATCTCAACGACCCTTGCCTTTTGATGTTCTAGATGTAACACCTGGCCCTTCGGTATTTGATATGCGCAAAGCTAGTAATTTTGCAGAAGAACTTCAATTTTCAGACTTTGTTTATACTCCAACTTTATTGGGATATAATACAATACCTACAATAAATCAGTTTAACGGCAAACGTCCCCAATACACATCGCCAGATACATTTGGTCCAAATAACCGATTTTCACCGCATCATCAAAATACAACACCGCCTTATCATCCTTACGGATACAACAAGCCGCCATCCTCAGCACCCCCGCCTCCATCATCTTCATCTACTACTCATCTTTCTTATTCCGCCCAGCCATCTTCTCCACAACCTTGGTTAAATATGGCTTCTCCGATGGTATCTTCTAATCAGCCAGTGATGTTGAATAACCCAGCAATGGGAATACCAACCTCATCAAATACCAGACCATTTAACAACGAACAATCTCCCATCAAACAAGAAAACTATTATGAATCTCAACACTATAACGGTTCATACTACTAGCAAAATATCATTGTAAAAGTAATACTATCTGAGATTATGTACCTATAAACTATAACCATCTTGCATCTTTCTTTTCTAATATATTTTTATTATTATTTTTATTGTTATATACATTGATCAATTAATAAAAAAAAAATAGTAACAGCATAAGTACTAAATATAGAATATAAATGTATTTATTTACAATTTATGTACACGTGTTTGCCGTACTCCACAAAGGGCACTCAGTCTTGTTTCTTTTTCTTCTCCACTTGCTTGTCTCTCATCAGCTTCCTCCAGTTTTAAATATGTATTTTTATAATATAGTAAATATGATAAATATATACTAAATTTAAAACTATTAAAAGATAAAAGGGATAAAAAAATAAAAAAAGGGAAGGGGGTAAACTAAATACTATGTATTTTTTTTGGGATAGAATGAGTAAAAAGTATGTGAAAGTGTTGGGTAGAGAGGTTTAAATAAAGTAAAATGCAATAATATAATTTTGTTTCCATGCAATATGTAAATAATGTTCAAGTGTTTCCCCTCTCTTTATAGAGAGATTGTCATGTTATCACAGTTGATAATACAATCAGCATCCTTGTAGCCCAAAGAGTCTATAATGTTGTTTTCCTTGGCCAACATGATACGGATGATTTCAGCAGAAGAGTAATTGACAATGCCTTTAGCCACAGATACATCATCGGTAACGCCACGTTCATCTGTGTGCTGGACAACTAAACGGACAGCCTGGTGCTCAACAAAATGGCCTTCGACTCTAGCAATGTTGTGGGCAAACAAAGGAGTGTCCATCTGACCTTCGTTGATAGCCTGAGTGACATCGCTATTGATGTAGATGGTACCAGCTGTGTGTAGTCCATGAAGAATCCACCATTTGCGATCGACAAGTGGTTTAGGCTTGGCAACAAAGCGTGTGTGCATGGGGACTTTGCCATCAGAGGACGATACATCAATGATGGGCATAATGTTTTCAGGTGTGGCGCCACGTGCAATAATGGTAGTAACGCCAGCGGCAGTGGCGAGGTCAGCGGCTACTAATTTTGTGATCATGCCACCTGTTCCAAGGGCCGAGCCAGGTGCACTGACCTTGATTTCATTGCGTAATGCTTCAATGTCATCACATACAAGAACAGGCCGAGCCTCTGGGTTGCTACGTGGGTTATCAGTGTAGAGACAGTCCACATCAGTCATTAGGAAAAGATAGTCAGCTTTGACCATGCCAGCTGTGATGGCAGAAAGTGTATCATTGTCACCAAATTTAATTTCCTATTTATATACAGCGCATATATATTTCTTTAGTAAGATAAAGTGGTAATGTTTTTTGTTTACATACCGTTACTGAGATAGAGTCATTTTCATTTACAATTGGAACAACTCCCATATCAAGAAGTTCTTCTAAGCAATTTACTGCATTTAGATATTGACCACGCTAAAGGATAAACAATGAATAAAGATGAGTATCATGTTCTATCAATAAAATAATCTATATAAACTTACATCAGCCAAATCATTTCTAGTCAGAAGTATCTGGGCAATGGGCTGGTTAAACTGACCAAAAAGATCATCATACATGCTCATTAAGCGGCCCTGACCGACAGCTGCAATTGCCTATTAAAAAAAATAATCAAAAGTTAGCTGAGGCTCTCAAAATAAATTAGGGAAAGGTTGATGCTCACATGCTTTACCTGGATCGAGGCGAACTTCTTTGGCTTCTCTGTCATATTTAGTCTTCTTAAACCTGTACCAACAGCAGCACTGGTTACAAGAACGACTCGGTGACCCATTCTCTTAAGTTGAAGAATAGTCTCCACAATACGAGAGAGATTACCAAGAAGTGGGTAGTGGGTAGACTCGTCGCAGATAGAAGAAGTGCCAACCTTAATAACCAGTGTCAAAGAAGTCTTTGTGGGACGATGGGTGTTTTGGATATTGCGATAGACGACCATGTTGAGTTTTTAGTAGTAGATTGTTTTTATAGAAAATTTAAAATGTAATAAACTGTTCAATGTTTGTGTTTTGGATTGTTTATATTGCTTTTATTATTATGGTGTTTATTGACAGATGAAAAGAAAAACAAAGGAATGTTTATGCTCTCTATTTATATGATTCCTCTTTTTTTCCAGCCTACTAAAAACGGAAACCGGAGTTCTATTTTCAAAAGAGGACCTGTGCACAATAGCAATCTTACTACGTATGTGTGCAGGTACATACACACCATTTGAACATATGTGGTATTGGCTTGTTAAAAATAGTTCAATTGCTTTATGGCGAGAAATGATATAATAGTTTCTTAAATTGATAAGTTTTATGGCCACCTTCAATGATATGTCATCATGTAGGTAGATGATAATAGATGATATGTTCAGCATGGAATGAAAAAAAAAACGATCAACAATTGCTTAAAAACCTGATCAAATTGATAACGGTTTTTGATAAAGGGGGACCCACATCTATACAAAAAGAGATTAGTGCGATCACTTACTATATCAAGTAGTGAAAGCGTCATTTAAAAAGAACTACCCCACATCTAAATATGCTGCTGGTAACACCCTTTTTGGTAGTGACTGTTTAACTGTAAGCAGAAACATGTCTTGAGGATACACAAAGCTTCTCACTTGAGTCTAGCTGTTTCCCCCTTTTCTTTCCATAAAAGCAAAAATCAGACTGAGAGAAAAAGAGAGGGAAACATTATTAGCGGTATATAAAATGGCGCATGTGAACACACTCTTTATTTTCTTTCCAAAAAGAGAACTATCGTTATCAGGGAAAAAAATAAGAAAGAACAAGAAACTTCACACAGAATGTTCAGGGCAAATAAAAAAAAGTACACCTAAACGAGGTCAATTACAAAATATAACCGCACACAATTAAAATTGCCTATATATTTCTTTATCACTTGCGCGTGTGAATCCCGTCAAGGTGATACTGTAATCACCATGGGCTCTTGGACAGTGCGAATTCGATTAAATAAGTTGCAACACAGTAAAATGGTTAAATTAACGTTATAGTCTATTTACATTGCAGTATTAAACTCTCAATTCTTTTTTGATAAGTCAGAACTAGATGTGTAGATATCTATTTGAATCGTTTGCATGGAATGATTTATCTCATCTCCAATGAATTTTACCGCACTGAGCAGTAAATTGAGCCTTTTATTCTTGAGAGGATGATTATAAACAAATTATTTCTCCATGAGGTATTAATTTTCTCCTATACATTGAAACCAACTTTTTTTTTTGACTTTTCAAGGGACCCTATCGATGATGACATTGGTAGTATCCAAAAGTAACACATGTAGTATTTAGTAATTTTATTGGCCAAACAGGTACCTTTTGGCTTATCAATTCGCCGTCTACACATTTTTGTTTTTTAAAAAAAAACATATGAATCTAAAAAAAGTATGGTAAATTCGCAATCTTCTCACAGTTTAATTTACTAGCTTGTGAAATCATGGTTTTCCTTGTCTTTTCCATTATTATTTTTACAGCCAAAGTGTACTCTTATTTTTATTTTTTTAGGTTAAAAAATAATGTGATGTATTCTTGTCATGCAAAGAGTGAACATTTCTGAAATCACACTTTTTATCTCCTTTAAGCGTACTTCCCGTGGCGAGATTTTCACCTGCATAAAACAAGATGGAGAAAAAAAAATCGTACCGATGATTTATCATGAGTTTCTCTGTTGAATAAACGGGCCTTTTGTATGAAAAGCATAAGGTCTTTCAAACGATCAAAAATTGAACCCATGATTCTCCGATTTCCTTTGGCACATCAAAATCTTTATGTCGTCATTTCCTTTTATTTTTATAATACATATCAAAATGCATCTAAATGAATTCTGTTTTTTTAAAGAGAGTTTCTGAGCTCAATGATGCCACTAAAATACTATTGCTGCATTATCTATTCCACTCCTTTAGTACTCCTGCGGTTTATAACGGAATTAAAATGTTTATTTTCATTAATGATGCATTCTTGTCTCTTTTCCCTTTCATCTCACAAAGTGATCTTTATCTAGCAATGATTATCAAACACGTGTACCCACTAATAACCATCACAATTTAAAGTATGCACTATTAAAAAATAATTGTAGTTTTAAAATGATAAACATGGTATGATTTATTATTAAAATGAAAAGTCTTTATGTTTTAACCTCGAAAAAATATTTTGTGTAATTTATGATCTCAAAAGCTTAATGAAAAAAAAAAAGGTTTATATTCGTTGGGGTGAGAAAGGGAAAAGAAGAAACACTTGATCAATATTAGTGTACTATAACTTAGTACTTATCCGACCACAATCTGATGATATTCAATGGTATATTTATCGTTTCTTCTGGAACGTCAAGTTTCCTATATACTATTATGCACCCTGTTGGTTCTGATCAAAGGCCTTTATGTGGTTAGCCTTTTTTATATAATGCAAATTATTGTGTTTCCAAAAGAAAAAAAGCCCTTATTAATTAATTATTAGTACTTTTGTAAAACCTGGATTTTCTATATTAAAACATACGCTTTACTGAATAATTTCCCCTCTTTGTGGTATCAATACTTGGGAAAGAAGTACAAGGAACAATATAGAATATCTAAGAATAAAAACCAAAAATATTTTTAATTAATAAACGAAAAGAGAAGAATAAGAAGGAAGAAGTTGATAATTTGTGAATTGTAAAACATTTATCTTTTTGATATGTGAGTACAGATCGAATGGATAAGAAAGGAAAGATAAAAAAATGAGTATATAAAGGCAAAATCATTATAAAAATCGTTAGAAATAATAAAACTAGTAATAATAAAAAAAAGGTTATGAACAAAAGAACGTATTCTTGTCTTCATTTTAATATTTTTTTTTTCTTCAGCGTCACTTTTTCAGAAAACTTTTCATTTGATTGTTAAAAATACCATACTACTCAATAACCTGTAATGGAAGAACTATTTTTTTTTTGATGCATGAATCATATCTATATATTTAGTTCTTTCTTGTAATGGAATTTATTTGCTCATTTTATTTCGTACCTCATTTCATTACAGGAAAGGTGATAGAAGTATCTATTTTTATAAATCAAGGTTTGAAAATGACCTACTAAGAATATCATAAAAGATATACTCTCTTCGTTTTACTCGAGCTCTCTCAGGAGATAACGCTACATTCTCACAGAATAGTACAACTAATATGTGAAATTTGTCATTTGTACTTGAGAGCTTGCCAATAATAATTATGTTTTATACAAATATAGATAGTTTTAAAGTAGGGATGCCAAAAAAAAAAAAGAGGCTGTCTATTCATTAGATTATACTCTAAAGTATACTGTCTTTTCAAGAGAATAAGAATAAAATTCAAATTAATGACAGAGTAGATCAAACTACACTGGTCCTTTGAAGCTATTTTTCAAATATTTTTAGAGGTATAATGGTTTTTTTTAGTTGAGAAAAACTATTCTTTACACTTTATAAAACTATAGCGGCCATATATTGAATAAATAAAAATACCTATGTATCTTCAAGGGAAATGATGTCAAGTGGGTCATTTCACTCATTATCATTCCGAAATATCGACATAACTAAAAAATCTTACTCCCCCAAAAGTGACTTTACTTTTTTGGCTTAGTGTTCTCAAGTTTTTTATATTATATTATTTTACATATTTATTTTTATATATCTACTTCGAAATTTGTGATCTGCGGCAGGTAAGCACATGAGCTCAATTCCAATATATAAACGTCATCAAAAAAGTTTTTACCGTCATATCCTCCAATAATATATAATCTCGAGTCATATAAAACAGCTGTATGATATCCTCGCGCTTTTGGTGCTGAACCGTAGACTTTGCGCCTTTCCCAATTCATGGATACTATTAATAGACTATTAGTTGAATTCAATAGAAAAGAAAGAAAAACCATCATTACCGAGATTAAATAAAAGAATATCTTGTGAATATTTTCTACTATTATGACCACCGAAAATAAATATATATGATCCGACGAGTGTAGCAGAATGAGTCAACCTAGGTATTTTTAGATCAGTATCGACCTGGATCCATCTCCTTGTTACTATTGTCATTACAAAATAAATAAGGTTTTTGTATTTTGCATAAATTACATAATTTTTCATTACCTAGATCCAAAATGTAAATATCGCTAAAACAATCATGACCATCACTTCCTCCAATCAATACTATTTTATCTTTAACAATAGTGCATGTGTGATAACCACGTGCAATTGGGGGACTATTGACGATCTCCAAAAGCTCCCATTTTAGTTGGTTCGGATCCGATACGTTGAGCATGTAAACATCATCTAGAGCACGTACTCCATCACCCCCTCCAATAACGATAACCCGATCATTCCAGTAGCAGGCGGAATGAGCTCTACGCTTAGGTGGTTTATCTCCTTTGATGGTTGGCATTGTCCATACAAGTGTTTCTGCATATTCATAGAGGTTGAGTGGTTTTTTCAATTTTTCCTTTTTCTTTTTCTCTTTTCCTACCAATGTCAAGAACATAAACATCATTGAAATAATCAGGTCCATTGCCTCCCCCAAAAACATATAATTGATGATATTTTTTCCCAGTTGAGCTTGTTCGTTCTACCAACGTAGATGTGTGCGCTCTACATGGTGGTGGGATAAATCTACTATACAATTGAGGTTTTGTCCAAGTCAATGTATCTGTCAAACTATATTAGTTGATGTATATTATATCATTAAAAAATATTAAATTACCCATGTCAAGTATGTAAAGTATATTGAAGCAAATTCTATTATCACATCCACCAAAAACATACAATCTTTCTCCTACTAAATTGGCTGTATGAGATCGAAGTGGACCTTGAGGTCCACCATTACCATACGTCATGGCACGAGACCAGTACATGGCGGCAGTTGGAGCAGGAGGTGTTTCCTTTTGGATGATACTTAATTCAATCGCCGACCATTGCTCTAGCTGCGATTTTCTACCTGCCATGGCGGCTGATTTTCTTCGTTGGTCTTCACGTTTGACTGGTTTTCCTCTGTTGAGGGTCCTGGCTCTTCGCACAATAGCAGCTTCAGGAACATCGGACATCCTGGGATAATCAGTCACTTTGGTGCATAAAAAAATAAAAGTCAGATATTAAAAAAATCCCACTTTTTTTTTGTTCATTCTTTTTCTTTTACTTTTATTTGCTATAGGTGAAATGGGTGAAGGATAGTAGTTGCTTTCATTCGAATACGCACTATATCGAGATGAATTAAACTTTCGGATGGGTTCTTCTGTTTTTTCATCAATGATGGTATCCAATTCAGGTGGAAGAGTAGGTGATTCAGGCCTTTCAAATGATCTTGGAATTTATAGGTTATTAGCTTCTCTTTTGTATTATCGTAAATGGAAACACTTACGTTTCTACAGGAGAAAACATGTTTCTATTCGGTGATAGAACTTGATGAGGTGATTGGTATCCTTGATTGAAGGAACCTGTAGGTGATTGATATCCTCGACTAAATGAACTTGTTGGTGATTGATATCCAGTCAATGGAAATGGGACTGATCTTTGTGTCATATTCGGACTTTCTTTTGTGGTTGTGATCGAAAAAAAAAGGGGAATAACAACCGAATTCAATTAGAAATATAAAGAAGAATATATAATAACGAGTTAAAATAAAAAAATAAATGAAATAATGAAAGATAGAAGGAAGAACAAAAAAGAAGATTAAAAAAAAAAAAAAACTTTTGACTATTGGAAAGGCTTCAAAAAAGTTAATAATATCACGTTGAAGAACCTTCAATTTCCTAATTAAACCAGTCGGTCTGTATTTATACAAAATGCTAACATTTAGCATAGAAAAAAAATCACAAAATTTAATATAATATAATATAATATATAAAAAGCAAACTGGCTTGAGTTTTGACAACCTACAATTGGCTATTGCTTTTTTGAATAATGCGGAACAAAAAGAAAGAAAAATTAACTTTTGATTTACTATTCAATTCTTTTTATATAGAGACGATCAAGTAAATGGAGTTTATATAATACAAAACGTACGATAATGAGAGAACAGCAGTGTTTGGCTATGTGTCAATAGGAAGAGAGGTTGTGGAGTTGAAATAAAAAAAAGGTTCTTTATTTTATACATGCCATAAGAACTTTAATCCAGAAAATGGTGGTATAATCAATATTTTTTACTCGTTCCACTGCATAATCAATAAATATAGAGCGAATAATGATAAGTCTGGGGGTTTACCATTATAGAATTTTGGGGCAATATTAAACAGAGAAAAAAATATTGGAACAAAGGGGGTGGCTAAGAATATGGTATAGATATAGTGAGCAGTAAACGATCATTACTGCTTAAGTATATACGTAGAATAGCACACACTTAAACAAATAGACGAGTTAACCTTTTTTATTGTAAACAGAACCAATCTGAGTTTATTGCTTTTTATCCTTCTCATTGAATCATATCAACAAAAGGAACATGTCTTTGTTGAATCCAATTTCAAAATATCGTTTAGTTTATTTATATATGTGACGTTAAATGTTGCTTAAATGGGTTAATACATCATATGTGAAAGACATCTCTTAATAAAAAACATTATCCATTCACTTTTGAAGTCGAAAAAAAAAGAGCTGAGATTCTAATGGATTAAGAATGTCAATAAGTTGATTTACCCAAGGGCATAGTACACTTGATAGTTGGTTTACTTTTCGTGCCTATATATGGTACAAGATATTCTATTAATTATTCAATTGAATGTATATTTTTGATTTTATTTTCATACTCGCGATTAATTAACACTGAACCAGAGCTATTATGTTAAGCAGGAAGTTAAGCAGTAAAAAAAAATGACAGAATAAGCAAGCAAAATGTATTGTGAGAATAACCTGCTAAAGTAACGAAATGTCTGAGTAAATAAATTAAAACCAGCAAAAAAATCATTCTACTATGAATAAGGAGTTTCAGCAGTTAATTCAAACCAAACTTCAAAAACTTTAAAGGAACGTTGAGGTTCGAATATAAAAAAAATATATATCAAAATGGTTTTTGATATTTTGAATTCGAACTTCAAGATACTTTGAATTTCACCCAAATAAGGAAATTTTAGTACCTTTTTTTAAAATTAGCTTTGAGGACATGGAAACTTCTATCACTCCATTCTATTTGATCCTTTGGCTACACCATTTCATTATATTTCTAACTTCTTTATTTTTGTTTACATTTGGGGTACTCAATAGTTACTTGAGTGACTTCAACAGTACACGATGCCATTCGTGCTTTAAATAAAATACAGCTTTTCCGAAATTCAGGAATTCAAATTTGAATGAACTGTTGAACCCCTCTAATAAAGAGATATTATCAGGAAAATGAGTGTTGCTATATCTCATATAAAATGTATACTATTCCAATAATACATTATAACAATGATCAATCTAAAAGGATAAAATTTCGCAATTTTAAAAAATGGGTTAGCACGATGAAGGCACTGTATGTTTACAGTTGTGACACCATCACCCTGAAGAACAAAACCTAATTTTGTTTATTACAGGAAAAAAAAACGTAAGGATGTTTCTTTTTAGAAACGAATGGCTATTTAATCTGGTGTGATAGCAGTGTACTTTTATTGGCGATCTCATATTCATCGTTTTGTTGAGTTTAGATGATGTTTTGAGCAATGGTACAGCTTTTCATTAGTAACAGTTGCTTAATGGTTTATTTACTGAGGATATTCAATGAAACTCTTATTCAAAAAAAAACAGAACAATATATCACCTTGTTACTTTTATATCTGGAAAAAAAATTACCACTATCCTGCTATCCTAAAGCAAAATTCGTTTCAGTGCACGTTATACAATGCGTCTATTGAAATATATATGTTACAGGGTTTAAATGTACTAGTTTCTCGCACTAAACTCTGTTCAAATACCAAGAAAGGACAACAGAAATTATTATTGCTTAGCATAAAGGCACTCAAAAACCTGAATGTCTAATATTTTTATTCATTCCATATTTGGAGGTGGTTATCAAATATGACAGTTTCTTTTTTGATAGCAATCCATTCAGTCGTTCCCTGATAAATAATGCATTCTAATTTTAGTAGCCGTTTATGATAAGAGCCTGAGAATCTTTTACTAAATTTTTCCAATTCTATACTCAAATGCGCAGAAATAGGTGATTGTTCTATAAAAGAAAAAGGAACATAACACACTTTTAAATGCAAAAGACAAATATTACTCAGGCGTA
>VCJK01001035.1:6232-16695 GCA_024139485.1 Backusella psychrophila | reverse complement strand
AAAAAAAAAAAAAAAAAAAAAAAAAAAAAAAAAAAAAAAAAAAAAGTAAAAACAAAACGTCATTTAAAAGTTTAATAAAAGTAAACTCAACCGTTTCGTTTAAATTCAAACTCTAATTATATATGTACATCCCAAACAAAAGTTAATAATAATATAAATATAAATTATACGCTTCCAACTTTTTATGATGTACAACAAATAAAATAAAAAATGCTATTATTATTATACAAGTGAATGAATTGCACTTATCCTTTGCTGTTGTATTTCCGAAACAAAGCATTTAGTTGAAAAAAAAAACAGTACAAGTGGCTTATTGTTTCTCTTGTTGATTATTACTAAGGATGATGAATACTTTCTCGCTTTTAGGTCATCACCCCTTTTCTCCCTTTTTTTCTTTTTCTTTTTCTTTTTTCTTTTTTTTTGCGACTATAAATACCAGTTATTTGGTAAAGTTAGGTAATTGCTACTACGCTTGTTTACTAATACCAATAATATAAGAAAAAGTGACATTTATATGTATGAATAAACAAAAACAAAACCTCGAGACCCTATTAGAATGACTTGTAGTACGACATGAAAATACTTTAATAAATTAATGCAAAAAATCATAAAGGAACCGGAGTTGAATGTGTACACGTGGCCAACATGATATCATTCAGCGAGAGCTAGACTTTTTATTGTAAACGATTATGCGTTCTTTTTTAATGCATTCAACTCGATTAGTAGTTCACGTTTTTCTTTTTCCAAGATTATATCTCGTTCATTTAATGTTTTGATATGCTCAAGTGCTATTTTTATAAAATATATTAAATAACACCGTCTCACTTGTTGTATATATTCACATACCTTTGCTAAGTATATCCCATTTACTTGTTTTTAAAGTTTTGTCCAACGGCAATAAACCTCTCAAGTCATCAAACAAGTCCTTCATTTCCTTTCTTCTTTTACGTTCTGCTAGTTTATGACTGATGCGTAATTCGGGTGACCTGGAATAGGGTGCTGATTCCTTTAGAGAGCTCATTGCGGCAACAGAATGACGTCGGTCAATACATGTTAAATGGGATATGGAAGGGAGTGACTCTCTTCTATTGCCCCAAGGCGTGCTTGGAGGCGGGCTGTCCACAATGGATGATCTTCTGGATAAAGGAGGAGAATTGAGTGATAATAAGGAATGCAGAGGACGCAATGTATGTGTATCTGAGGTACAGAATGATTCCCTTCTTTGAGGCTTATGTGATGGGCTTGAGGGTGGGTATAAACTGCGGAAGTGGCTATCGAAAGATGATGTGTTGTAATGTTCAGTGTCCATTTGTGTACTATAAGTTGTATAAAAAGGAAAAAAAAAGTAACGCAATAATGCAAAAAAAAAAAAAGAGTTAAAAAAGCAACAGAAAAAGGTTTAGAGGGGATAAAAAGGAGTAAAGAAAAAAGAACAAGAGGAACAAGAAGGATGGAAAGGCACAATACAAGGAGGAATTGAAAAAGAAATAGAGTCAGGGAGAAGGTGTAATTGAAAAAGAACAACTCCGCAGTTTGAGCACGTGCTTCTTAATTTGCCACCTCTTATTTACGACCTGCCACATGGCTTTCATGCTCCTTTTAAGTATTTGCGATCTTCAATGCTATATTCACAAGATATCATGTGAAAACAGGTTACACTTGCAAAGATGAGATATATACAAAATGTATGTACTACAAAGGGGGTGCTTGAGTGATGTGAATCCAATCATATTCAATGCATTAAAATTCAACTGCATGTACTCTGATGGATAGATAAATAGTACCTCTTTCTAGCTTTATATACATTTATATAGTCGATATATCCATGCATAGATACTTTTTATTGATTTTGTATGCTTATTGAAGAGTATGGTGAATGTAATGAAATCAAAGTTTTTTTGCCTAAAATATAAATGTGATCTATTTAGTTTTTCTTTTTGGAAACACACACACAAAAAAACTTTTTCCGTAGTCCAAACAAATCCATGACATAATTACAGGGTTGAAATGAAATGTCTGATCATTTTTTAACTTTAATAACATTGAAGAATAGATCATCATTCTCTCTTACACACAACATTATACAAGCTCTTTATTATTATATACAAGGTGATTTAACCCATCAATACGTCACTTCTCAAGACCCACTTGTTACCCTGCGTCACAGGCAAGGCCTCATGCAAGAGACAGTGTTGACCATGTTGGTGAATAAGCGCAGTGCCTCTTGCGGGAGTGACAGTGATAGGAGGCGGTGTGGCCCTTTTCTTACCAGGCGCATCTTTATAAAACACCGTCTCGCCACCCTCCATATCCTCATTGAGATATACAAGTAATGTCCAACCCGTCCAGAGCCCTGTCTCCTTATCTTGCACACTATCGTCGTAATGCGGTCCAAACGATTGCTGGTTGGAGTAGCGGTAGATGCGGATATTCGAGTTTAATCCCTTTCCTTCTCGTCTGCTCTCTTTGACTTGCTTTTGAATCATGTCCCCGAGTCCTACCGTATTCCACAACTCGTTGGCGATGTGTGGGTTGTCGAGTGACTGCCGATCGTTGTTTCGAAAGGCGTAGCCCTTTTTGGGGATGCCTGGCGTTGCTACCAACGGTAAATGTGTCTCAAAGTACTGAATGATGGCTTCACATTCTTTACCAAACAGAAAATTGGGAATCGTGTAAATGTGATTGGCTTCTACTTGCACTACTTTAAGGTTGCTTTTAGGCTGTAACTTTGGAAAACTCGCTTTTTCTTGCTTTGTATTTGTATTTGTATTTGTTTTTGTTTTTGTTTTTTCTTCCTTTTTCTTTGGCATCTTTTATTATTTTTGTGGGAAAAGAGAAAAAAAAGGGGCACTTTACTTGAAAAGGAAATGACATGAAAAAAAATTTTTTTTTTTCATCAAGCGATGAATTTGACACTTTGCATTTTATATTTTAATACACCTTTTTTTCTCTCTCGTTTCCTTTTCTTGAGCAGAAAAACACAATAAGCAAACAACTTTTAGTAGAATTTAAAAGAATATATTCCATTCACTTCACTTGAAGGACAAGATAGAGTGCGTGCGCACGTGTAAAAAGTGGCGAGATATTATAGACGATGGCATTTTATTGGAGACCATCCGCGTTGCTAGCATGGCCCAAGCGGCGCGTATCTTGAAATTATATTTGACCAAGAGAAGCTGGACTTTACACCTATTTTAAAAGAGTTTGTTGGTCTCAAAAGACTGGAAATCAACCGTCTTGGGCTAAAAGACATGTTTTATCTTTTCATTATTGAAATGAGTGATATCGTCGAGGGCATCCCAGACACGGTGGAAACTCTTGTACTAACCAGTTTACCCATCGACGATCTTGGCTTGATAGAAGCCTATTTCCCTAATTTGACCCGGTTAATCATGACTGATGATTGCTGCATTTCACAAAACAAGCTCACTATGTCTGGTCTGCATCTAAATCATTTGGAAATCAAGAATCTCTTGCATCTAAGCGACCGGGGGCTTTTCGGCAAACGTACGTGGAACGGCCAAGATAAAATGATCAAAACATCCCAGCCAAAAGTGGATAAAAAGATATACACGACTAAAAATCATGAGCTGGAACAGTACTATAATTATTTTAAGGATCCCAGAGTCCGAGGTTCTCGCTATGATTGTGCTTATGCGGCTCCATTCTTTTTTTGATTTAATCAACTTTTTATTTTATTTGAAGAGTCATATTCAATCATGTATAAATAGATACAATAACTCTTATAAACTATGCAAAAATATTGTGCTATTGTAATTGGGCTTGAGATGCATAGAAATCGTAAATCTGTTCACTGCTTGTAGCATCATCGGGTTCTTTATCTTCTCTGATACGAATAAATCTAGGGAAACGAAGAGAAATACCTTTGCTTGGATCGGCCTATCAAGTAACAAAAATGTATTTAGCTTCCATCATTCTCACACTTCAACAACACTATTACCATGCCAACAGCTGCCATGTATCTTGGACTAACACTAAGATCCGCACACTCAATTTCCCACACCTTGACCGGCTTGAACCACACATCCGGCTTGACAGGATTCTCGCCCAAGCGATAGTATCTCAATGGCTGATCGATCACGTGGGGCTTTAGGTCATCATGAAACGCTTTTAAATTCTCATCCGAAAACCCAGTACCAATCTTGCAAATGGTTTGGTACTCTTCGGTTTCCGGGTCATAGCAGGCCAACAAAAAGGCACCATAGACAGATGTACGCTTACCGTGTCCATGGAATGCACCAATGACCACCAGATCCATGCTGTCACCAACGCCCTTGATGTAATCTTTCTTGACCTTGAGCCAGTTGCGAGAACGTCTCGATGGCTCGTAGGTGGCTTCTGGACTATCAAATGATTTGACCATCAGTCCTTCACAGTTACTTGTGATGGATACATCCAAAAATGTCTGAATGTCCTCGATGCTGTTGGAGTCCATGTGGCGTGCATAATAGAATTCATTTTCAGTTTCGATAAAGGATGCACGAAGCATCTCACGACGTTCTGAAAGCGATTTTTGAAGTAAAGACTAGTATGTATATAAGACTTTTTTTGTATTCACATTCTTTTTTTTAATTTGATAAACCAACTTACTTGGCCGTTAAGATAAAGACAGTCAAAGGCATAAATGGCCACTCTAACTTTGATGTCTTCGACCTTGACATCCTTTCTTTTACGTGTACTCAACACTTGGAAAGGCAAAATGGTTTGCTTTTCAATATCCCATGCAACTGCTTCACAATCTAAAATGAAGCTGCTTGTAGTAGGTTTTAACCACTATTATTTTAGAGAAAGGATATTGTTAATTTTCCACTTTTCTTGTATCATTAAACTAAAAAAAAAAAAGAACCTTTTGAATGGCCTGCATAACATCCGGATATCTTTCAGTCATATTTTCGGAATTTCTACTATAGACATTGATGGTACCATCTTGCAATTTATGAATCTAAAGAAATACAAGGCCATTTTAGTAGCACTCCCCGTTACCAACCTATTTATTCTTTTCCCTTTACCTGGGCACGCTCGCCGTCATACTTGAATTCACATGTAAATTTCTGGCCATCAAATCGATCCAGCACTTCTGTTAAACTCTTTGTAGGATGTGCCAACATGGGCTTTAAAGGAATACCAGGTCGCATTGTGCAGTTTTCAAGCAACTGATCGAGCGGGCTGGATAACAGTTGAGGTATAATCATATCGTAACAGGGCAACTGGTTGTAGACGTATTTTACGGTTTCTGCTGCATTCGTCAACTCTACTTCTTGCTTGGCGGGCGATATCTTTTTACCCGCATTTTTGCTTAATACCACAGATTGTGCCAGTGCAGACAAGACGGTCTGTTCTGCTAAACCAATACGCAGCTTTCCTTCTAATTGTCTATATTTGATGCCATAAATATACAATGACCGCCCCCTTTTTCTATATATATATATATACATACCTGATAATGAACTTTGCTTCGTTTCCTTGACAGGCAACAAGTAAACCTCTGATTTTATCAATCTTTTTCTTTTGTGACTATAGATTATATTGCATGGATGAGTTGATGACACTAAAGACCCACTGATTTCAACTTACTGAATTACCAGTGATGTATGATATTTCCTTTAAAGTCTTGAATACTTGATTGACAGTAAGAGGCTTTGGCTTGAACAATGTACGCTGAGCACCTTTACTGCCCATTGCAATCAAACCAAGATCACCACTTTTTACATACTCCGCCTTGACCTTGCTTACATCTCGACCTGAACTCTCTGCAATAGCCTTGATGAGAAAGGATTCACCAATACCCAACTCCTTTCCTTCATAATCAGGACAAACCTATGCATCACTCTTTAGTAACAAAAGAAAGAAACTAGTCCATTCTGTTACCTTGTTGAGACACATGTAAAGAAGCTCCAATAAGCCCTGTGCATCGCTTAGTTTGATGGTTTCTACAAATAGTTTGACTAGATTTGCTGTGATTGCCAATCGCTTTGTTGTACTTTCGCATGCGTCGAATGTTTCACAAAGGGCAGAATAAGGAATACTTGAATCAAGTCTATGGGTTAATCGATAGTACACACTTGAAGCTAAAAATTCCTTACGGTTGACCCTTTTTCCATGTGCCCATCATAGCATCTGTATTCGTAGTTGCACTATTATAAGAGAGAGATAAATTTATCAATCGTGTGTGGTATAGTGTTGCTTGTTTTGGTCTCTCTTACAGTGTTTTCGCAGCAGCCTTTAAATACGCCTTTTCATCTTTTTGTTCTTTTTCTTCCTTCTTTGCTTGTGCAATCTCTTTGTCCTCGTCACATTCGTAGTCCTCGTCACCCTCTTCCACTTCTTCCTCTCCTTCTTCCTCTTCCTCTTCCACTTCGTCTCCTTCCTCCTCCTCCTCTTCCTCTTCTTCTTCCTCTTCTTGATCGACATATTCATCGTCATCCATGTCTGCATCTTGATCCATTTCAATCTCTGTCAGTTTTTGTTTCTTTTTTGTTTCGACTTGATGTTGTTCTGATTCTGATTCTGATTCTAACTCTGAATCCGATTCAATCACACGCTTTCTTTTACTCTTTTCTTTTACTTGTGTTTTGTTGTCAACCTTCTCTGTCGGTTCGTCCTTTTTTTCTTCCACCTTTGGCATTGTAGGCTTTGGTCGAGGTTCAAAGCTTTCAAACAGCCCTTTAGTTTATAGCCACAAGTGCCGTATGTGCGTGCCTACCTGAGTTTTATTTGTGTTTTCTTCATAATACGCGAATATTTTGGAAAGAGAAGGAAAGCAGTGAAAAAAAAAAAATAGATAAAGATGGGCGTGTTTTGTGGCGTGTTTTTATTATTTTTTTGCGCTCTTTTAAAACACCAGTTTTTCTCTCTTTCTCTCTCACTCCAGTTACAACGACATGACCAAAGCAGCACTAGAAGGGAAATCTAAACTACGTCAAACAAAGTAATAGCCATTGTTTTATTGTTACTACATGTGTTTTATTAAAATACACACTTTTTATTATTATTAATAAAGATTGTTCTTTACTACTTCAAAAGTCATTAAAAAGAACGACGAGTTGGAATCGACTGAAAGGTTAGAACAGTCGATCAAGCTATTGAATATTGGCAAAGAGGCAAGTGTACAGAGTATATATATATCGTATATATTTACACAACTCATACCCTGGCATACATAGACACACAAGCATGAGGATCCTTGTGAGAAATGTAAAAAGAACGCCCAACGAATTCACTGTACAGTCTTGAAGGCAGCAAATAATATGTGTCCTCAAAGTTACTGTACTGCTTGTGTAGAGAAATATACGGGTGAAACATTGAATACAATCAAGCAGCATGATACGATTTATGTGGATAAAAAAGGGATGGAATTAAAACACACAGAAGCAACGCCTAAATGGGCTTGCTTGGTGTGTCGAGGGCTTTGTGACTGCAAGTGAGTGAATATAAATACATGGAAAGGATATATTGCTCATGTATAGATCCACTTTAGTACATGCCAACCTGTCACAAGTAGTAATAGTGATGAAACGAATAAAAAGAATCACCAAATCACCAATAATAGTAATAATAGTAATAACAGCAATATATTCAATCCTTCTTCATTCTTTACTCTTGAAAAGAAGGCGGAAAAGAAAGATGGGTATGGCAAGTAAATATATAATGCAATCTACATACAACTCATGTATCGATAGTAGTGCTGTCCCATTTGTTGGCAGAAAAGAGCCGACGCTTCCTACGCTATCGCCCATCACGCTTTTATATTCAGAACAAGACATTTGGGTGCGATTGCAGATTCGTGAATGGATCCACCGATTCGGCGACATGTATGACTTTGATTTGCGCATCATTAGTCTTCAAAATGTCCAGAGCGATTGGCGTGCAAAACGATTGGGCGCCCATGTTGTTTGGAAGTTGTTTATGGTGGTAAAAAAGGGAGACCTTTTATTGGACGACAAAGTTATACAAATGACAAAAGGCATTATGCAGGATTGGATTGCGGAAAAGAAACTCACAAGGCTGGTCACGTCAGAACAGGCCATTCACCAAGCATTGTTTGAGGTCATGGCGCGCGATGGTGTGTCGCCAATGAGGTGGCAGGAGTTGGCAGAGGTGCTGGCGTGCGCGGGATACACAGACTTGCCACTGCCTACAGTCATATCGGGCTTATCCAAAGTAAACACAGATAGCGATGATGACATGGATGTAGACCAAGAGAATGAAGAGATTCTAAACGAAATTAAACGATATCAAACAAACACTCGATCTTCCCATTTAATGTCGCTTTCTGACGAACTATTGATGATTCACATGTTATTGGAATTGCTTTTACACGACTCAAAGGCGCGTCAATCGCTAACAGAGGTGCCCAAGGAGTTGCGTGAGTTTGAAACAGAAATCAGAAAGGAACGAAAGCAATACGCCATTGAAGACTTGAAAAAGAAGTCACACAAAAATGGACTGATACATCGCATTTCACACTTGCAGACTTTAAAGGGAGGTGATGCTGAGCCGCTGGAGGTTGAATTGGACGAATTGGAAACTGCTATTCGTGATGAACAGCTTGTGATGGAGACACGAGAGCTTGAATTTATTAAACAAACTTTAAAGACTCAAAAGAGAATGGCACCCATTGGCTCAGATAGCTTTGGAAATCAGTACTGGACCTTTAGTGATATGGTTGATCATACAAGCAATGCATCTTACAGCCGAAACAATGAACCGTTCTGGGCATTTGGCGTTATTGTCATTGGTCCAGGTTATCAACAGCAGGAGGAGGAACAAGATGCACACAAGTGGTGGCATATTTCGGGTACAAAGGAAATCATCATATTAGAGAAATGGCTGCTTAGTTTACCAAGAGAAGAGAACAAGACCTTTTTGGCACATTTAAAACGTCACATTCACTATTTAAAGGCACTTGAATGGGTGGTTTATGGCGAAGGTTTTTTTTCGTAAATATCTGATTAATAAAAAACGCGGAACTTGAATTGCATCTTTTTTTTACATAAAAAAATGATTATTTTTTTGAATTGTGTGTTGTTTTTCTTACTCTTATTGTTATTATGGGAGGTGCTCAAAGCTCTGAACAAGGCCAATATGGCTTTCATGTGTTGAAAGTAAAAGCAAATACAAAACAAGTCCCTATTATCATTATTAAATGTTTATATTAGATAAAAGAAAACTCGCCTGCTTTTCACGCAGGAATCGAGCAGTTTTTTGACTACATTGTTAGCATTCAAGGTGAACCATTAGTAAGTTGAGAAGAAGGGAAAAAATATATATATATATATTTTAATTATGCATTGTAATGTTTTCTTTTAGAATGACGGTGATGGTCAGTTGCTGTTAACAACCCTAAGCGAGTATGAAGGGAAACCACTTCAAATCGGCGTTTATTCCAGTAAAGAGCAGTCTTTTCGAGGTATGAAAAGGCGACTTGAAAAAAAACGACAAAGAAATAACCTGCCCTTCACACCTAGAAATAACACTAACACCAAGCAGAGACTGGCATCCCAATGATCCTAATGAAAAGAGCTTGATTGGTAAAACGAATCAACTAAATCTAGCGATGAGCTGTATAAATAATGCGGTATATCTTTTTCATGTAGGCTGTTCCATTCGCTTTTGTTCATTTGAACGTGCTGGCGAAAATGTATGGCACGTGTTGGACGTGGCATCCAACTCACCTGCAGAAATGGCTGGCATCATTCCTTATTCAGACTATATTATTGGCAGTCCTCATATGACGTTGCGAAATGAGGATGATTTCTTTAGTCTTGTTGAAGAGCATCTTGGTAAACCATTACGACTGTATCTTTATAATACCGAATGGGATAGTTGTAGAGAGGTAAAGCAATGGATGGAAATGGCATGGGATTGTGTTATTGACGTGAATCATCAAGGCCATCATTGTCCCCAACCATGAATGGGGAGGTAATGGATCATTAGGCTGCGATGTTGGATATGGCTTGTTGCATAGAATACCCAGACGAAAACACACAGAGGAGGATGCACAGGAGGAAAGAGATGACGCTGAAGAAAAAGAAAGAAATGATTCCATCAACTATAGCAATACAATATTCAGTGCCCCCGAAGAAGAAGAACAAGAACAAGAGGAACAAGAGCAGGAACAGGAACATGAAGAAGCAGCGCATACGGAATTACCTGAATCTTCAACTTCAAATCAAAAGGAACCACTTGAATAAAATAAAGCTTATTTCTCTTGCCTTTTATTTTGGATTATAAAAATTAAAACTAAAGTGTTTATGCTTCTGCAAGCGAGCAAGTGATGTTGTTACTAAAGTAGCACACCCTAAGTTTTCGTAGCAATCGGTTTCTTTCTGTTGGAACAGTTGCAATGCTTAATTGCTCTTGAATGCACTGTCCATCCATCCCACTTGTTACACTTGCAACTGTCTCGTCTTCCAATTCTTGGTCATTCACCTTGTTTTCCT
>VCJK01001028.1:14157-27464 GCA_024139485.1 Backusella psychrophila | reverse complement strand
GTTTTTTTTTTTTAAAAAAAAAAAAAAAACTTTTCACTCAAACTTTTTGATTTAAAGGATCTCAAAACAATACTTTATATAATGGTCCAGCATATGATAACGGTGTTTTTGTAAAAGCTAACAATCAAACAAATGGTAAACTGCTATGCCCAGGAGCTGGTGGTGTCAATATAACAGTTCCAACTTTCGGGGCTTCCAAAAACGGCGGAGGTGGCTCCAACTCTGCAAGTTTTTCATTTGGAAGCAGTGGTGGCAGTAATAACGGAGGTAACGGAGGCTCCGGCTCCGGTGACTTCAGCTTCGGTTTCAATGGAGACTCTAGTGGCCATAACGGTGGTAATGGTCCGTCCAACAACCAAGGTTTTAATATCGGTTTCAATGGAGAATATGGTGGTCCTAACGGCGGAGGTAGCCCTTCCAACAACCAAGCTTTCAATATCGGGTTTAATGGAAGTTCTGGTGGCCCTAACGGCGGTGGTGGTCCTTCCAACAACCAAGGGTTCAGTGCCAATGGAGGCTATCAAGGTTCTGGCTATATCAATGGAGGTTATCAAGGATATGGCGGTACTCCTAATGGTTGCTATGCCGATATGAACAATGGTCAGTATGGTGGATCAAACGGTGCTATTTACGAAGGCAATGGACCACCCAACAGACCACCCAATGTACCTTATAATGGCAACAATGGTGGCTATAACGGTTACCCTGGTAATGGACAACCTAACGGACCTTATGGTGGTGGCATTGTTGTCTCTAGTGGCTCTGGCAGTGGAGGCTCTGGATCTGGAAATTCTGGAGGATCTGGAGGCATTGTCGTTGGTGGTTCAGGCCCAGGCTCTGGATCCAGAAATGGACAAGGATCTGGAGGCATTAACTTTGGCTTTGGAAATAATAATGGTGGTTCTGGTAATGGCAGTTCTGGTAATGGCGGCCTTTCCGGCGGTATCAATTTTGGTTTCGGAGGATCTGGTTCCAGTGGTAATAATCGCAATGGAAACAGAAATGGAAACAGCAACGGTAATATCAACTTCAATTTTGGAAATTCTGGAGGATCCGGTAATCCAGGATGGTATAGTTACAGTTATGGCGCAGAACCACAAAAAAGAAAAACATATTCATTCTCCTTTGCCCCTCAAACTTTTTCTTATGGTAATTACGAATATAAACTTGGTAGTGATGGCAGTGTCGGTAGCACTAACGGTGGATACAGCTTCCAAATCAGTAGTGGAGTAGGAGGAAATAATAGATTCTCCTTTTCTTTCAATTCTGTACCCACACCAACACCTGTTCCAGTCGCTTAGACTGCTGCAGTGACTTATTTATTTTTATATATATCATTATTTATTTAACTTATTTATTTATTAAAGGCAAATAAAACCCTAAAAGCACTTTTCATTGAAAAACCTTTTTTTTTTTTCTCATGTGTACCTAAAAGATCTTGATATGTATATTTTTCAGTTATATGCTCTGATCACTATCACTATATTTACTTAAAAAAGAAAAGAAAAAAAAAACTTGATAGTCTGTTTTACAATTAAAATCATAAAGTTTACAGAATAGTCATAAATGCTTAAATAATGATAAAGCTAGTGAAGAGGGTTACAAGCTGCTAAAAACCGGAAATATTGTAGACAATCTTAAAATACTTTAATCAGATAGATCAACCTTATTATTTTATTTTAGATCTATTAATAATACATCAAGAAAAAATATCAATGGGTATGTTTAAAAATACACATTTTTGGATCCACACTTCTTATGTCCGAGAATGGTTTAGGTATATAACATTTTTTATTCATTATTTAGTGTTTGTGTGAGCTAATTAATAAATAAATAGAATTATAAAGTTGAAATACGCATTAAATATATATGCTGCTTGTTTGAAAAACTGACTTGTATAAAAATCGGCAAGTCCATAATACAAGAGAAATAGAGAGAAAAAGTCATCAAGTGTACTTCTTTATTTGAAAAGAATGAAATAAACTATTTCAGTTCAAACAAGAGATATAAGTATTCATAGGAAATATTTTAGATGAAATGGCAACCCTTAAAATCTATAAAGTTTCCAGAAGTCTAAACTTCAAGACTATAACTGTGCTTCAATATTGCAAATATCTAAATAAAATGACATAATTAAAGTACATAGTTGTTCAATGTTATGCAATGAGAATATAATATAGTAATTAAATTGTACAGTTCTTCTAATTGACATCAGTTCACAGACTTGCTCATTCCATTTTAGTTTACAAACAAACACGTATATTTGTATAATATTTCCCCCTCTTTTTCTCTCTTCCTCTTCTTTTTAAAAAAAAAACTATTCGAGTGTACTATTTGCATGTATTTGATTGGTGGATTGAAAATATCTCCAAGATTGTAAACAGTTACGCCATCACTTTATCTGAAAAGGTGCAGATTAGATGTATATATTAAAAATGAAAATATTGTTTTTTAATATAGACCTGCTCGAATCTTTGCTTCCTAAACCACGTCTCCCAAGTCAATATTAGCATATTTAAACCAACAATAAACATGATATAATTCTTATTTGAAAATGGTCAGAACACATAGTGGAAATTCATTGAAAATCGACTATTTGGGAAGTAGAAATATATTACCATTTTAAGTATAAATAACAAAGGTTGGCCCTATCCAAAATAATAAATAAATAAAGGTTGATGCTTCAAGTCACTGCAACTAGTTTTTCTATTTGAGCTTGAGAATGGTTAGAGTATCTGTGATATCACATCCCAAAGAGTTTAAATAAGCGTAGAATAGCAGTTGGAACCATCATATCAATTTAGAATTGCTCAAGTCATTTGGCCACATAAAGAAAAATGGGCTTCCATATTATCATAGCATTCCCCCACTGTTTATATTTGAAAAAGGATAAACATTATCTATTTGTTATATGTCTATAATATTACTTGTGGATTTACTAAAGAATAAAATTCCCAAGATAGGTTGGTTTTAGCCGCCTGAAAAAAAAAATACTCCCAAGATTTTAGCTTTCAATATCAACATTCATTTTTTTTATTCATGACAAACGGGAAAGTTATATTGTCTCACATTAAATTTCGTGTTTTTTTTTCTTTAAAAACCAAAATGTTCCTAAACAAGAATCACGATTGAAATCACTGTCATGCATAAGAAAACAAAAAAAGGCGGTTCGATATATAGAAACTATAATTGAAGACAGAAACCAGATTGGCAGGTATAGTAAATTCCTTAGAATAGCAAAAGATCTAATATGGCTTTGCAGAAGAAACAGATGAAAAAAAAAAAAAAAACTGTGTTGAAAACGCCCTAAAAAATTCTTGGATTGTAAAAGTATCTGTTGCCATAGAAATGGCCCAGTTTTCTTCTTTTAACCATATCACTTTTTTTTTTTTCAAATGAACTAGTTGATTTTAATGGAAGGATGAAGAAAAAAAAAGTGATAATGTTCCTATATTGTATTTCATCGGAAAAGACCAACATTCTGTAATACAGTTGTATATATTAAACATAAATCACAAACATGTACACAAAAACTGTCATCTTTTTTTTTTTCTGTTCTGTTTTCTTTTTTTTTTCCACGAATTGACAATGCTTATTTGTTTATTAAATTTACACAACAAAATTATTTTCAAAACAAACTGGAATGTCCCTTTTTTATAAGTTTCATATTAATTCGCTTATGTTGAGATTTCAATTATTTTAAAGAAAAAGATTCTTTAACCCCCCAAGGCTCATAAACAAAAAGAGAATTACATTTCATATATAAATACGAATTGCTTTTTCATACATCTACCTTTTTTTTCATACCCTTTTTTTATATATAACTTATTTCTATTATTATTATACCTTAACTTATTTTCATAAAATTATAATTTATTTAATCCCTTTATAGAACATAATAATAATATATAAAATGCGTTTCTCTATTGCTCTTGTCGCCACTGCTCTTTTGAGCCAAGCCGTTTTCGCTGAAGTCCAAGCTTCCGAAGCCGAGGCCTCCGTTGCCGTTTCCGAGGTCGCATACCTTGCTGCCCCCACTTTTAAGGAGGAGGGTTTCCTTGCCAATTTCGATGAAGAGGATTACTACAACCAACTCTTTGAAGAGGCTGAGTCTGCTGAGTCTGCTGCCGTTGAAGAAGCTGCCGAATCCGGTGCCGCTGTCGAAGAGGCTGCTGAATCCGGTGCTGAAGTTGAGGAAGCTGCTGAATCTGGTGCTGAAGTTGAGGAAGCTGCTGAATCTGGTGCTGAAGCTGAGGAAGCTGCTGAATCTGGTGCTGCCGTTGAAGAGGCCGCCGAATCTGCTGACGCTATTGCTGAAGATATGGATTTGGAAGAGTTTGAACAGGAAGAATTCGAAGATGCCCACCTTGAAAAGCGCAATGTAATTGATTTTTTCAGAAAGATGATCTTTGCCGATGAGGCCTCTGCTGAAGATGAAGCCTCTGCCGAAGAAGCTGAAGATGAAGCCTCTGCCGAAGAAGCTGAAGATGAAGAAGCCTCTGCCGAAGAAGCTGAAGATGAAGAAGCCTCTGCCGAAGAAGCTGAAGATGAAGAGGCCTCTGCCGAAGAAGCTGAAGATGAAGCCTCTGTTGAAGCTGCCGAAGAAGAAGCCTCTGTTGAAGCTGCCGAAGAAGAAGCCTCTGTTGAAGCTGCCGAAGATGAAGCCTCTGCTGAAGCTGCTGAGGTTCCCCAAGAAATATTCAACGCCAAGGATCTCAAGAAGCGTGATGAGATGGAAGATGTCTCCGTTGTTGATTTCGTTCCCGCTGCCGAATCCGAAATTGAGGAAGCCGAGGCTTCTGTCGGTAAGTTGTATTTTTGAAAGACTTGTATTCATATACTGATGTGACGTATTTGTAGATATCATTTTGGATGCACCATGGGATGTTGAATTGGAAGTTGATGGTGCCAATGTTGTAATTGAAGACGGTCTTGGTGGTCTTGGTGATCTTGTCGGTGCTGTTGGTGATGTTGCTAAGGGTGCTGAAGGTGCTGTTAATGGTGTCGTTGATACTGTTGGTGATGCTGTTGATGGTGTTGAAGGTACTGTTGATGGTGCCACTGATGGTGCCACTGATGGTGCTGTTGGTGATGTTGCTAAGGGTGCTGAAGGTGCTGTTGGTGATGCTGTTGATGGTGTTGCTGATGGTGCTGTTGATGGTGCTGTTGATGGTGCTATTGATACCGCTCATGGTGTTGCTCATGGTGCCACTGATGGTGTTGCTGGTGATGCCGCTGATGGTGCCGTTGGTGCCGTTGATGGTGCCACCAAAGATCTTGGTGCTACTAACGTTATTGTCGAAGAAGGTCTTGGCGACGGTCTCTTGAAGGGTGTTGATGGTGTCGTTGGTGGTGTCAAAGATACTCTTGATGGTCTCCTTGGTTCTAAAAAGGACACTGTCAACCTCGATGGTGCTGTTGGTGATGCCATTAAGGATGTCGAAGATGCCGTCCGTAAGTTTGAAAAACTCATTGGTAAACTTGCCAGTGGTGATGTTACTGCTGCCATTAAGAAAGTCGACGCTGCTGTTGCTAATCTTAAGGATACAGTTAGCAATGCCATAAAGAAAGTTCAAGGTACTGCTAAGGATGTAGCTGGTTCTGCTGATAAGACTGTTAAGGGTGCTGAAGGTGCTGATAACCTTGTCAAGGGTGTTACAGGTGCTGCCGGTAATCTTGAGGCTGAGGCTGAGCAGGCAAGCGAAGAGGCATTCATCTTTGAGATGGAAGATGCTGAATTTGCCAGCGCCGAGTAAATTACAAATACTTTTACTTTTTTTGATACACGATATCCGGAAGAAACTATATCACTTAAATTCCCCTTCTAAACGTCTTTTTTCCTTTATACACATAAACAATTTTATTTTAATAAAATGAAAATTTAATAAATGTATTTTCATTTTTGATCAAGTTAAAGATCGTAGTATTTTAGTCATTGGGAAGAATCTGTTATCTGGTATTGGGAAGTGGGCCACTTGCTGCATATTGTTATTAATAATGACAGCTGTTCTTTTCATTCGTTTATAGTCATTCTGCAATGCATTGTAGCCAACTGATATTAGTCGATCTATATTATCAGACACTATGGTCATTGTTATTATCACAGTCGGCTATTTGAATTTGTTATTATACATTACATAATGGAAATGATGGTGAAAATGGTAAACTATTTTTGGTGAGTCTTGGTGTCGCAAAGGCAGTGTGAATGGCTATTTGGTCATGAGAAATTGCCAGAGGGATGGTACAAAGTGATGTAAACTGAGAGCAGAAATTTCTTTGTGATTTTTATGATATGCATCAACATCAATAATATTTATAAACCTATCATTAAAATCGACTTACTCGATGTGTTGTAGATCGTTTTTAGCTTGCTCTGTACTTTAGAGTGGCAATAATTAAGTTAATGGCTTGAAAAATAAAAATAAAATGGGAGGGGTGTCACTTACAAATCATATGAATAGAAAAACAAGATTACGTATTTAGCATCTTTCAGGACCTGGGAAAGCTGTAAATCAAATATCTGGCCTTTAAGCACTGCTTTACATTCAAAATCAATCACTCCTTCCCTTGTAAATGCGTTCTTTTCATTTCTTTCTTCGGTATGATCCGAATCGGATAATCTTTTAATACCGCGATGATAGGTAGTTGGTTGAAGCATGTTGATTTTGTTAATGTAAGAGGGAAAATAAATAAAAAGAAGAAAGAAAGTAAAAAAAAATGAAAAAATGAAAACGTTTTTATATTGAGAAACTTGATGTTTATGCAAACGAATCCTATTTATTCAATATTCGCACACACACTTTTTCATAAATACACGTGCGAGTTTGGTTAATTTCCCACACAATTTTATGTCACCGTTTTTTCTCAATCAATAACAGTGGGTTCCCCTTCATCCGTGGTAGACATAAAACTGGTATTACTATCTAAAACAGTAAGTTCATCATCGTCCTCGATAACAAGCGCTCCGTTTTCATCAACTTGGAGTTTGCTCTTTTTAGCCTCGACCTGTTCTTCCTCCTCTTCCTCCTCTTCACGGGGGCGCTTGATGCCATGCTTTGAGTTGGGCTTAGGAATTGGCTCGAGTAGTTTGGCGACCTCAGTCTCATTTTCATCACTAAAATGACAGTACAAATCGTTTAGAATATCTAAAAAAGATATTTATAGTATCATCGTTCTCCCTTACATGGCTTCAAGTAATAAATCAATATCCTGTTCACTTCCTTCAATACGCAATATCTTTCCTTCTGTCAGGGATAACTCCTTTAGTAACAATTTAGCGTTTTCCTCTTCATCAATATCATAAAGCATTCTATTTGCTGATAATATTAGTTCCATTTTTAGTAAAATAAACAAACTATTTCTTATTTTATACCTATTTCCTTCCAAAATAACGATATCCTCCAGGTCTATTCCAGCTCCACCTTCTTCAATTGGCAACACGAGAGCCTTGTCGATAATGTCATTTATAGTTGCCTTTTCAAAGTCGACAAGGAGCGTAGAGTTTCGTGATTTACAGACACCACATAATGGGTTTGGTTCAGAGTTTGCTTCTTGGACAAGTCTTGATCCAGTAGTCAAGTATGTCTAATCATAATAATAATAGTGATCGTGAGTATATGTACAAATTGGCATGAAAAACATAAAGCAACTCACTCTTTGGTTATCCTTGATTTCTCCTCGCAACACACCAAATGTCTTCATAACAACAAGACCAGCAATGATGGCGTTTGTAGTAGCAATTGCAGGAATGATGTTTCCTGCCATGGCTATATCATGGTACATTTAGGTAAATATGCTATTTCCAAGTTTTATTTATTATAATTATACACTTACATTTTATATCAAACAAACTTTTTTCGGCAATGCCAAATATATGAGCTCTCAAGTTGGCAGCAGCAGTGACAAAGACCATTGCATCATCATCATCCTTATCAAAGGCCAAAATAGCATCTTTTCTGGTCTTTTGATCCTCCAACAATCTATTTGCCAATCGAACAGCACTACATTTTACATGATCGATCAGACTCTCTCCTTTAAAATCAATAGATCACTTTTCATTTACCTTGATTTGAATTGCTCAAAGCTCTCCTTTAATGTCCATACCTTTTGATCAGGCAAGCTATCCTTTCCATCCTCCTGATCGTCCATCTGACTTTCCAATGCATCGAAATCCAAGGGACTGGGCTTTTCACGGTTCTTCCACATACTCTCCATAGATAGCAATCTATCAATGTCGACATTGTAGACTTTTTCAAACACTTTTCTTGCATAATCGGAGGAGCCCATTGCATCCTTGATTGCTTTTAATTCTTCGGTTTCACGCCCCAGTGCTTTAATCTCTTCAGCATTCTCTTCACTTTCGTCCGTTTGTAAATCTTCTTCTTCAGCATTGCCAAACAATTGACTTTAAAGAGAGAAAAATGAATATACTGCTTATTGGTTGCCATGGTAACACTTACCTGAATAAAAAGCTCTTTGCCCAAACAACACAGTGAATAGGAGCATTAGGAGTGCTTCTAATGGTACAGACCGGGTAAGTGGTGGGTGTGGGCTTTGGTTGACAGTCAAAGCATTCTGTTACATCCTATTATGTTGCAGAGGTGTAAGCATGCCGAAACAAACTGATTTCTTTATTGTTTACCTTTTTAATGACGTAGGTTTGTCCGAGATATCCTTGGGTTCCCGATTCAATAAGGGGGACATTGGCAGCCAAGCACATAGCATTGACATGTCTACGAGCACCTATTAAAAACAAGCATGAGCCATTTTGAAAACCATCATTGTTCTCGATTGTATTTACCCAAGTTATCGAGCGCGTTCAATACAAGAGTAAACTGTTTAAACCATTGTACGTTGTATTGAGGCGATTTAATATCAGCCATGTGGGAAATAATATTCACTGAAGAGTTGAACTTGAGTGCGGATTCTTTTGCAACCTTTTGATATTGCTATATTAGTTTGATTTATCTAAATAATAGGTAATATCACATACGTGTGCCTTTGCTTGTTTCACATGTTGTCTTTGAAATAAGAACTGTCTATTCAAGTTTGAAATGTCAATTGTATCCAAATCAATCTAAAAAGCAATGCTGGTTAAGTTTCTTGTTGTTACTGTACTATTAATAGAAACGCACCACTTCAATAGTCTTGAAACCAGACAGGACAAGATTCTTCAAAAGTTCACAGCCAATACCGCCAGCTCCAACGAGCAGAATACGGCTGTTGCTGACTTTGTCGTAAAGATCTTTTCCAAGGACGCGTTTATTGTACGAATTTCTGCTCATTTTATAGATTCTATGGTTTATTTTGGTTTATTTTGACAAGAAAAACAAAAACAAAACGAAATTGAAAAACATGAATTTTTCTTTGAACGACAGAATTTTTTTTTTCGTGAATTTGAATGTCATTTTTCACAAGTTTAGATTGGCCATTTTCTTATGTATTAACTGCTGGTTTAACAAGTGTTGAAGCAGCCCAATGGTAGCATTTTTTCGTTACAGTTGGTTTAATGAGCGCTGAACTAGCCCAACGGTAACCATTGTTTCGCTACCGTTGACTTAAAAACCGTTCAACTAGCCTAACCGCAACAAACTTTTCGTTTCTGTAACTATATTGTTATTCTATGGAATAAATGTGATCCATCATACTCGTTGGTGAGACCCCTATGTCGCAGCGTATTTGCGTAATAAGTAGTGAAAGCATATGGATGAATGTAGATCCGTTCATTTAAATTACCAATGCCAAATTTAGAAAAAGATGTACGTAATATACAGGTCTTTTGAAAAAGTTACGTTCTTTTATACATATATAAAAGCGGAGGGTAAAGATATAATAATATATCTTATAGATCGAGATGGACACGACGATGCTACTATCATTTATTGCCTCAAAAGTAAAGTACCATTTAAGATGTTGGCCTATTACATTTCTCTCTTGTTATTTTTCGTACTCTATTCTTTCTTCACTGTTTAATTATTATACTATTCCTTCAAACAAGACGTCTTGGTATCAATAAAATGCCTTGCTATGTATTTTTTTATTATACGAACAACGAAAAAGACAACGGCTCCGTCATGACTCAAAATATCTGTGTAACCATACATCACACGTGATATTACAAATGGCATTCAATTTGAGCACCCCCAGATTAAAAAAATCTGAGACTGTTTTACTTTCTTTTTTGTTATTCTGTAATAAAAATGTATAGAACCATAAATGCAGCAGCACGTACAACAAGTGTACGTACAAATGCTGTCTATATTCCCTTGACACGTCGTCGTCTCATTCAACCTGATATTGTCGCTCGCATACTCCTTGTGCGTCCCAGCGTCGCCGCACAAAGAGGCCTTTATACTAATCGCCAAATCATGTTACGATCTGAGCCTAAATTAGCAACAAAGGCCATTTCATCAGAAGAGAAGGAAACAATGACCTCAAGAGCTGCTCTTCTTGCAAAGGAACAGGCAGCAAAGGCAGCTGCTGCAGGTGAAACGGCTCCTGCTCCTGTTATCAAGCCCAAAAAGACGCTTTGGCAAAAGGTAAAGGAGGAGGCCGTTCACTACTGGCACGGTACACAGCTCTTGGGCTTGGAAATTAGAATTTCTTCTACATTGACTTGGAAATTATTAAATGGAGGAAATTTAACCAGAAGAGAGCATCGTCAAGTAAGTTTTATTTAGTGCATATATAACAATTTTTTCAATTATTTATTAAAAAATTCGTAGTTACGTCGTACCACGTCTGATCTTATGCGCCTTGTTCCATTTGCATTCTTTCTTATTGTACCCTTTATGGAACTGTTATTACCTGTTGCTCTCAAGTTATTCCCTAATATGTTACCTAGCACTTATGAAAGCAAATCCATGGAGGTAGGTTTCCATTTTAGTTGTCATTATCACCTACCTACTTACTTACTTATTTGCTTACTATCATCTCATTTAGGAAAAGAAAAAGCGTAAACTGTTAAAGGTTCGTCTTGAAATGGCCAAGTTCTTGCAGGAAACCATCTCAGAGTCTGGTTTCCCTGGATCTGACCACGAAAAGGCAGCTCAAGAATTCGCCGACTTTTTCAGAAAGGTAAAATAGACATAGAGAGATGATTGCAGTGTAGATAATGACACTCTTTTTTACAAGATTCGTATTACTGGCGAGCAAGCGTCTACTGACGATCTTTTGAATGTAGCCAAGCGCTTCGAAGATGAATTAACATTGGACAACTTGTCGCGACCTCAATTGGTATCCATGTGTCGTTACATGAACATCAACGCCTTTGGTACAGACAATTTCTTGCGTTTCCAAATCCGCAACCGCATGCGTCAAATCAAGGCAGACGATAAGGTCATTCAGCAGGAAGGCATTGAATCATTGACCATTCAAGAACTTTCAGCCGCCTGTCAGTCACGTGGTATTCGATCCATCGGCACTTCACCAGGTCGCTTGAGAGACGAGTTGGCACAATGGCTTGACCTTCACTTGAATCACCATGTTCCTTCCACTTTGTTGATTTTATCACGCGCCTTTAGTTACACCGATCGTGGCATGACAACAGAGGAGGCCTTGAAGGCTACATTCAACAGTTTGCCTGATAACTTGGTCAATGAGGCCGAACTCCAGGTCTTGGAACAGGTCGGTGCCAGTACATACAAGCAGAAGTTGGATGTGCTTGAGCAGCAGCAGGAGTTGATCGAGGATGAATCAGAACAAGAAGAGAAGGAGGCAAAGGCTAGACAAGAGCAGGAAGAGGAGGTGCAACGTCGCTTGGAGGAGGAAAAGAAGGAACGCGAAACTGCTGAAAAGCAGGATGCTTTCGTTCCTGATGAGCCTCAAGTCAAGGTAATGATAGGGACTGTTATTTCGATTGGACAAAAGGGTATTAATATGTTGTGTGTTTATAGGACGGTGAGGAACTCAAGAAACCCACTGAAGCACCTTCAGCAAAGGAAGACAAGAAGGAAGCACCACCTGCCGAGAAGGAGGAGAAGGAAGCACTTTTGTCTGAGGAACAACAGAGCGAACTCCAAGAGGCATTGGCCAAATTACGTACAAAGGTGGATGTCTTGGAAGAGCGTGCTCAGTTCAATGAGATTAAGATTCAGCATGAAGACTACAAGGATGTAGGTTTTTTTTTTTTTCCAAGTGTGATGGTATTATTTTGTTTTGCTAACTTGTGTGGTGAATTATAGCTTATCGAAGAACTTCAAGAATCTACCAAGCGTGAGGCTGATAAGGCTACCTTGCGTATGGGCAAGAAATTAGAAAAGATGTTGGCTAATATCGATAAAGAACTAGATGCCATCGAAAAGGGAGAATCTAAAGAAGTAAAGACAAAGCCAGAAGACCTTAAGAAGGAGTAATTTATTTCGCTGTAAAATATTTGTATTTTTTTCTCTCTTGGAGTAAAATGAGAAGATTTTTTTTATATATATAAACCAAATGAAAGACAAATGATTTTTTTTTTTTTTACTTGATCAGCTTGTAAGTATCATTCATAGTTTGTACTGTCTCGGGCATAATGATACATTTCGTGTCTGTCCATATTTAAAAGTTCATCAAAAGTGATTGTCTTCTTTTTTTTATGAATTACCATCATACATATCTTTATGGAAAGAATTCTTTTAAAATCACGGCAATACTTGTTCTACAATAGAGCACATAGGATATTTACTAATAAGTAACAAACCGATAAAACAGGGATAAATAGAATACGGATTATAGGATCTAATTGGACTCCCTAAAAAACAAGCATACTCGTTCTCCATATTTAGTTGTAAATTTATGCATTATGTAAGCGAAACCAACAAAAAAAAAAGAACCATTCTTGTTTATTATAATTATTGTTATTATTAAAGTTACTATTTGTATAATACAAAAAAAAAAAGGATAGTGTCGTGCTTTAATTACCGATATGTTATAAACAAGAGGCATTAAGAAGAGCAATTTGCACAGCATTGATCCAAATATTTTAAATCTATTAAAGAAAGGATCGGCGTCAGCATTGTTTACATCCATGCACCTTTGTACTTTACCTGTTCTATTTCCCCACCATTTAGGGAATGGATGAGAAGTTCCACCAGCACCACCATAGAGACCCATAGCAATCACAAACACCATCAAGGAAGTGCCCGAATCCAATGCAGTGGAAATCAAATAATTGTACTTTACAAACCAACCTCTGTATCTTCTTTTGATGTAGTACTGGGATATCATGATAATAACGAACGATACGGTGATCCAACTTGTTGCTGCTCCAGGTACAATACAAAGTCCCACTAGTATCATTGGTACATTGACGTTTCGGAACCCCATCT
>VCJK01001024.1:89254-101749 GCA_024139485.1 Backusella psychrophila | reverse complement strand
ATATATATATATATATATATATATATATAGCTAAGGTGCTTAAAAATGACAATCATTATAGCACGAGAATTATCTTTTAAATTATCATAAGAAAACAATGCATATTTTACTCCATCAGGATGCTGGTTCCGATGATATTACCAAATCTATTTTACACTCGCTCAAATTCCACGACCTTTTGAATAAAAGTAAAATCACCAAAGAGTCTGACTGGAGCAATTATATGTATTCTTTAGAAGAATCACTACAGTGGACACACGACAACTATAGTAAATTTACGGCTGAATTGGATGACAAGAACTGGCAGAGTGACACAATATATTGGAATGACACGTAATGAAGCAAATCAAAAGATAAAATTTTAATTGAGTGCTAAGCATTTTATTTTTATATCTATTCTAGTGGAATGCGACTTGACTGGAAGGGACATGAAAGACCAAAAGAGGATCTTTCTGTATAATAATTCTAAAGCAATTGTGGCAACAGCCACTTTATACATTTTGTGTAACAAATAGCATTTTCTCCCTTTTCTACTCTTCATGAGGCTACCTTATTTATATTACTTAGACTTTTTTTTCTTTTTATTCACCTTGACACTGCTTCTATCATTGTAATTTTAACAAAAATAGACTGGAATAATAAACCGTGTATTTTTATTTTTATGTGCACATGCAATTACTAAATTTCTGTGAAAACTTTAACTTTATTGTTAAAAAAAAAAAAGAATATTGAGTTCTTTGATTTCATTCGAGAAGCTGAGCAGTTTTTTCGTGAAACGTTACGATCACGAGTTATGGGACTTTCAGATTATAAATAAATAGAAAGAGAATAAAAATAAAAAAAATGCTTCTTTCTCTCTTTTTTTATATATACATATAATTTTATTCCCTCTTACCTTACTGTCTTTATAAAAGAAAATGGGTTTGCCATCTAATAATAAACATCTATTACGTATATTATATTTAATATTGCCCTATCTCCCACTTAAGGACAAACTTACTATATGCAGTCTTGATCGCACTGTTCATGCTGTACTTACTCCTGTAGTATGGAACCAGCCAACTTTCAACGATGGATATTTACATGATGAAAGATATTTAATCAACAAATTCTTAAAGCTGCTACCTTATTTCAGCAAATGTGTGTTGAATTCAATCAAAATAATCGACATTTCGGAAATCGAAGAGACTTTATATGACCGAGTTGACCCCAACTTCTTTCGGCTGATTATAAAGCACTGTACTCAACTAAAGACCCTAAACATGAACAAAGTCACCTATTTTTCACCAAATTCAATGATAAAAGGCACATGGAAGCTCCCTCAATTAACTCATATCAATTTATCCGATTGCGAATTTGTCAATGATGATATGATTGTCACGATTGCCAGGTCTTGTCCAAAGCTGATGACTGTCCGTTTGAACAATCTTAAACAGCACAAGGGACGTGGATTGGCTGCACTCGCATCTGAATGCGACTCTTTAAGCTCTATATCGATCTGCAATAATATCAATGTTGGAGATGAAGGTGTTGTTTCGCTTGCAAAATTCCGCCATATTCGTCTTCGGGAGCTGGACCTAACTGGGTGCACTCGTATCACACCTGTTGGTTTTGATTTTATGGCACGTTATCTAGCTCATTTGACCTTTTTATCACTCGCCAAAACGTCATGTCGACTTGAACAGCTCATGAAATTCACCTGCATCTATCGAACGCTACAGTCTCTGGATATATCCGGCTGTCAAAAGATGAATCCAAAAGAGATTGCAAATTGGATATGGCATCAAAAATTCTCACAACTAATCGACTTGACTCTCGATTTCCCAGTCGCATCCCGTTTAGTAAAAATAGCAGAGAATACCTTGGTTGATACAAGACTAGACGACGATGACATTGCAGTGAGAAAATTAGTAAACTTAACCGTTTGTGAACTCCCTGAAAAAACCTCCCTTTGTTTTTTGACACAACTTGTTGAGCAATTCCCTCGTGCTCAAGTCATCAAATTGAAGCGAGGTCATTTCGAGTCAGACTTTTTACTTGGCTACTATCGCACACCATCACCCGAAAATGATTACATTACTTCAACCTCTGTTAACCAGTTCAATTTGGGCCAGGAAAAAGTCATTGCAATAATGGAAAATGTGAATGAAAATAGAGAAACTAGCTTTGACTCATGGTGAACCAATTTTTTTTTTAATTATGAAAACCCTCCACACTGTATATTACATAAATAATCATGCTACCAAGAAGAAGAAAAAAAGTCGTATATCCGTATATATATCCCACATGAAGTAATTTTAATAAAATTTAAGCAATTATTTCTTCTTGTCTTTGCTTTTGTATAAATGATAAAGCGATGTATGATTTGATATGATTGGTTTTAACTGCTAATAAAATTTTTGAATGAAGCCACAGACTCAAGTTTTTATCTTTCAATCAGAAGACTAACTACGACATTAAGCTAGAAAATCTTATTATATAAGGAAGGTTAAAGATATAAAGGGTTTATCTTCAAGGGTCTACCCATCAGTAATTAAGATTGTACTATAGGCACTGGTAAATATAAAACATGTGACATGGATATAAAAGACGTGTGATACAATGGGCTCGTTTAGATTACCCATAAAAAAATACGTAGACCAAAGATATTTTTTATTGATTTTAAAGGAAGGCCAAATGTATTTAAGCATATGCAGCAATGGCTCTCTGGAAAGCAGCCTCAATCTCACTAACGTAATACGGAGTTATATCACCATTATCGGTCAGACAGGCAACAAAACTCATAGTCTTTGTGTGTAATCTATTGATATCACCTTTAACCGTGCTGGTGGCAATGAGCACAGAATCAAATACAGGTTTCTTATTAATAATAGCGTCCATAGCGGCAACAATAACAGGAGTCAGCTGGTCAATCGCAGAAAGAACAGCATTAGCATCAGAGTCGCTTATAGGACCAGAAACAGCACAACAATCAGTAGTGGCAGTAGAAATTTTGGTTTCAAGATTAGATTCTTGACTTTGAGTAGTAAGAAAACCAGTATAACCCAAGGAAGACTCATACGAATTAACCTAAAAGTACATTAGTTTTGGAAATACTATAATGGAGAGCTTCATGACTTACACTACTAGTAAGAATTGTGTACTGCGATCCTACGCTATTCAAATCGGTTATACATGTTTGAACAGGGGCGGTGACATCACGCTTATCGAAAACAGCAGCACTGACTATCATATATTAAGCGCATTTAAAAAAGAGTAGTTTAATTACATATTATGACATTCTTACCAGAGAAAGCGAAAATAAGAACGGTAGAGATAACGGAGAAACGCATGGCAGTCTTAGTTATCAAAAATAATACCTGAAGGATGAAAGAACAAAAGTTAAAAACTAGAAGAAAAAAAAACCTCTTGAGGAGTGGTATATTTATATCAAATTCAACATGAACACCATTTGTTTTACAATAATTTGATCATTTACTTTATTAATGAAATTCCACTCTCTGAATATGTTTATATTTAGTATTTCCAAGATGATCACCATCAAGTTTCAAGTGGTTTTCACATTGGAAAACATGCTTCTAGTAATATTCATTATGATGATTCACATTTGAACATTTGTGGCCATTATCTCCTACTACATTACACTCGTACCTGATTCCGCGTGACTATGGTCCATACATTGCAAATCTCAAGATCTATAGAATCAGCAAGTTGTAACAGTATCCAATTTTGTGTCTAAAAACATGTTCTCTTCGTTCATATTCCCACTTCCTTTCTTTCTATATAGAAGATAGTATCCTTTTTTGATGTAAATTTGCATGACAAACGCTTTTCAAAAAAGTGTCTTGTTTATATACAATATAGTCCTAACCATTTACTGCAATTGTAGTGTCTCACTTGAAGTCCATTGTCCATTTATATCTGATATATATATATGCACATTTATGTGGACTGTTTGAGTTGATGTATAAAAAGTTTGCATAATTGACATCAAAGCTAAAGATAATTATTATGAATGGTGATCTTCCTTGTCCACTATCAAGGTATAATGTATAGCATATAGTTAATATTCTGTTTTTTTTTTAAAAAAAAAAAGCGAATGAGGCTGGTTTAGTAGCACGTCAATATATATTCTAGAATGAACAGTGTAAATATAAGAGGTACCATGTGGAACACATCTTACCGTGTGTTACTCTTTTCCGATCATAATCGTTACATGAATTTTCAAGTTTATCTGCTGCTATCACATCACTGCTTTAACTCATTTATTGTGCTCCGGCAAACAAATCGAAAGTCAATAGAAACCATATTCAGTTTACAAAATTCACACTAAAATACCAAGAAAAAAGGTGTAAACCGCATTGTTTGAAAAGTTTCACATCAAGTTGTAATGTGGGACAAAATACTTACTATCAATCATATATTATGAGGTACGCATAAAAAAATCCCCTTTATCGCTTAGCCAATCATATTTCGTAATGTCTTGTCTAAGCTTGGAAATAGGAAACGCTTTGAACGCTCATAACTCAACAACAACGCAAAAACAATACCTAATTGTACGCTTAAACTTGCGTTAAAATATATTAAAGAAGCAAATGAGCTAGTTAAATTTATTTTTTTTTTTTCGGCAGGACCATGATCTTGATTTACAAGAGTGCCAGAAATCGAGATCCATGGCAGACTCTTAGGATGGTGATCATGGTAAAAAAAAAATCGAGTAAAGTCGTTTATTTGATTTATTGGCTTACCAATAGTTCATTTTCCTTTTAAAAGTGTGTATAAATGTGTTGTTGGTGAGCTAAGAGGATTCAAAGACTGTACCGAAAGCATTAAAGCACCTTTGGGTGAACGCGAAAAATGATTGGTCAAATCAAACTTGAGAAAATTTTAGGATTGGAAGCTCACAGAATTGAAAAATGGTTCAGGTCCTGGATACAGACTGATTTGCTATAACAATTAGTCTAAACATACAAGGAAATGGTTTATATTATATTTGCATGAAGGAAAGGAAATAACTGATCCGACAAAATTTAATTTCGCATGTAGAGTCTCTTTATTCGCCCACCCATTGACTTTTTATATATTTTTTATTGTTTTTGTGTTGTATTATTATTATTTGTGTATACATCATTAAAAGCTGAAGCGATGGTTGCTTTTAATTCTTTATAGCTTACTAATATGGATGTTTGTTCATCACGAGAAACAAGTTGAATAGTTTCATCTACACCTGTGTCCAACTATATAACCAATAACAAATATACATTTAGATACTCAATAAAATAAATAAAAAACTATACTTTCAATACCTTATTTAAACAAGTGATAACATGTGTTATGTCAACAACAGGTACGCCCATGTCATTTATCTGATGAAACAGGTAATCTCTAAAAAGTTTAATAACATATTTATCCCCAGTTTCTGACCAAGCAGAATCATTATCTTGTCTATATATTTTTATATGTTTATATTAGATACTGCCCAATGCTCATATGTGCCAAAAAAAAATCGACTTACTCGGGTCTTTCATTAACAAAGCCTAATTTTGACAACAAACGAACTAATCTAGCATTTTCCAATTCATGTACAAGGTTTGTTTCAAGGGCATCTGTATAACTATAGGGTATGATTAATGTATCGATTCAAATATAAATATGACTTGTATCATCTTACTATTGACTACTGTTCATTTCATGTAGTATGCGTGGACCTATCATTGTAATAACATGATCAATTGCTTTGGTAGGAAATGGCTTGCCCAATAAATAAAGCGCAACGTTTTTCAAATCAGGAGTATAAAAACGAGACAGATATTCAAATGATTCGGGTAAATCGTGCCTTGCGTCCATTGAATTACATGCAAGTGTAATGATGAGTTTACCAAAAGAAATCAAATCCTCTTGCTAGAAACAAACAAAAAGATAAGTTTTCTCCCCCTTCAATATATGTAGAAATATCTATTTACCTGGTTGACAAAGGTCTTTTCCGTACCATCGTATTGAAGTACATCCAAAATACCTGATCCATTCATACGTAATCTGTTTTTACTTGTCATCAGAATCTTATTTAGATCAATATTTCGTGCAGATAAGCCTGCGCTATGTATGGCTTTTAGGGCAGAGGAAATTTGTGTGATAAAACTCCATAAAGTGGTTTCAGGTACAGGAAGAGCAGCCCCGCCCGCCGCTTGAAATCGTGCATGAAGAAGCGCCTGTGCCTGTGGTGTAAAATAAGCTTCATAGAGCGTAATTGAACATGGATGATAATCATATACGAATATAAGGGCTATATATAAGATGATGTTTAGTAAAATGCAAATATTACCAACATCCGTTTTCTTACATGAATCACCAAACGCTCTTGTTGTGAAGGCTTCCTTTATCGCAACAATACTACTATGTTTTATTTTACACCACCTTTTTACAATAGACATTGCCTGCTCATTGACCAATCTAAAACCCGCCACTCGTACCAATACACATGTCTTTCCATTCTTTCGACTTGTTGCTTTATATGACCATGACGGATTCCCTAATATTTTACCTGGTCGCTCTTCTAAAGGCTGTAATGAATGATAGACGTGTACTTGTTCTGGTAACGAGTTGTCCTTTGCTATGATTGTATAGATATAAGTAGGTACAATATATATATATATATATATATGTATGTATATACTCGTCACTTACGCATTGTAGTTATTGTAGTTGCTTCATTTCGTTTTAATAATTGCTCGCATAGAATATCTGGAATTGAAAAAGACTGTGCTGCTCGTTGATGAGGCAGTAGGTTTGCAACATGTGGTAGTGTATTAGGGTTCATATGGTACTGTAACTAATAAAAGAACATGGTAGATATTAGCATCACAGCAAGGTTGTGGATTTAGCCACAGTATCACATACTTGTTGGTGTTGCTGCTGTTGTTGTTGTTGTTGTTGATAATAGTAAGACTCTACAGATCCATTATGATTCATTAAATGAGGCGAATAAATCGTACTACCTAAACCATAAGGAACCGACTTTTTGTTGGATTAAATAGATATATGATTAGTTTACCATGACAAATTATATGCAGTCTACCTACTGTTTGACTCATTCTAAGAGGCGAGTAAGTTGAATTCAAGCCATTCGTAGTGGTAGCTGAAGAAGAGGAGGGTATTGATGTGGGGGAAACAGGAGTTATTGTCGTGTTGGCAGAAGGTTTAAATAGCCTATAAATAACAACTATTGTTATTAGTATTAAATAAACAAAAAAAGAGGGGGGGCTACGAATTACATTGAATGTGATTCTATCAAGATAGCAGCGTTATTACATATTAGCATTAATAAAGTTCGTGTATTCATACTAACCTGTGGCAAAGGATTTTGGTACAAATACCGGTGCATGAATACTATCTGCTGAGACTGATGAACTATTAACACTGGTTCGCTCACTTTATATTATAATATAAAAGACCCTGGTTAGCTTAATAATAATATCGAATTATTCTATTCTATTCCTACTTCAAAGGACTGCTTGGAGACGGACTAGTGATTTTTGGCTAGAATTGTTGTTAAAGCACTGTTCGTATCTTTGCAACTATAGCACAAATTATTCCATGTAAAAAAATACCTCACCGTGCTGGAATTCACAACCTTTGTCTTCATATTTGCAATAGCCGTGTATGATTACGTTTCTACATTGTCGCTTTGAGTTATGAGAAGCTTGAGCTAAAGAAAGAATGAGCAACTGAAAAAAAAAAAAAAAAAGAGCTGAATTATGAGCATTTATTACTTTTTTGTGCTTTATTCTCCTCATTGCTGTTTGCTGTACTCATGCTAACTCCAGATGAGATCATTGTTGGATTCATCTAAGTTTTAACCTTTTGTTATTATTATTGTTATTATTATTATTTACTAAAAAGAAAAGCAACAATACAGATTATAATTAAATTATAAAAATCAATCCAGTCACAGTAGTTGGATAAAAAAGAAACAGAACGTCATTTTTCGCTATTATTTTATTTTGTTCCAATTAACAAAAGTCATACAAATACTTGTCAACTTCAAATCGAACTGTTCTTGCCACTGTTCTAATAAAGTCAAAGTTGACATTAGACTTATATTTCGCTCCGTCTAATCGATCCATTGTGGTTGTGCGTATAAGTAAGCGAAGTGTTGTTAAGCTGGTAATCTAAAATAATAATAGTAATAATAGTAATAGTTTAGTATATAAATTAAATCATGTCAATTAAGCCAACCTGTGATTGGATATCAATGGTATCTTCAAGTGGTTCTTCAATAATGCTATAAAATATCGCCAACATACGCTCCACTGGGAATGCTTTTGGTCCTAGTAGCTGTTGTCTCATTTTACCGCCTAATTTATCCACTCTCCCTTTACGAGTACCGCCGCCCTTCTTCTTCTTTCTTTCTTCGCTTGCCTTTGCAAAGTAACGCACATCAAAACGAGGTGGATTATATGACGCCAAATAAGATGCAATCAAAAGGAACTTTGTATAATGAGGCAATTCAAACTCTGCTCTTCCTACTCCTCGTTTTGTTAAAAATCGTTTATCTTCATCGTCGGAATCGTCTTTTAATTGACTGGTTTCTTTTGACCATTCTGCACTTGATATTTCACGAAGGTATAGTTTGTCGGTTGCTTGTGAGAAATAGGGTTGTGCTTGTTTAAACAGTTTGGCCTTCTCGGATGGTTTTACTATGTAAAAAAAACAAATGATTGATTGATTGGTTGGTTGGTTGGTTGGTTGGTTGGTTGATTATGTTTTTTGTTCCTTCTTACCTCGTCCACTTTCAATTGGCTTTATATAAAGTGGAAACAGTAAAGCAGCAAAGTACCGAAGTTCGTTGATATCCTTACAATTATGATTGAATATCGAATATATCACTTCCAAAAACCCCAAGTAGAATTCATGGTCTAAGAAAACGCTTTCTTCCTCCATAATATCATCCCTGTCTCCTTCTTCATTGTCAGATTCTCCTATTTTAACATGCGAAGGTGTAAAATCTAGCTGTAATATCTTCAATGTATCGTCTTTTGTATATTCAGGGAATCGAACGATATAAGGCTCCATTGATCCTCCTTTTGATCTAAACTTTTCAAATACAATGTTGGATATAAGAATAACTGTTATGTTTCTCTCGGTCTAGTTATTAAAACAATGAAGCACGTCATTAATATCATCAATGTACATTTTACATCACAAAGCACATATTTACCAATTCAGCCAATCGAAGCAAAGATGGTAGTATAGTTGGAGGCATCGTACGCAATCTCTCTGCTCTATCCAGAACCAAATAATTCGTTTGCTCTTTACCAATCTCAACTCGATACTCCTTTTCATTCTTATTGATCATTAAACCATCGCGAATATAACAAACAAACTGATGAATATTGTCAACTTTGCACGCAGTCAAGTAATCCGTCTTTGAGAACCCACTCCATTGATCAATGGCCTGTTCAAACAGCATACGTGGCGTATAACACTCGACGCAGTTGATAAAGGCAGTGCTGTTGGCTGGAAACTCTTCCTGTTGAAGAAAAGCTTTTATAAGACTACTTTTTCCTGTTGAGGGTTGACCACAGATAAAAACACTTTGCGGCTTGAAAGTAGACTCTTCTTCATTCTACACTCCTTAGTTAGTACGAATAGAAAAACTAAACAACAAAAACACGATCAAGTTACACTTTACGCCAGAAAAAATGTTACGGAATAATTGAATTTGCTTTTCTCTTCCTGGAAAACGTTCTTCTAAAGTCATTTGTAATAATAAAAAGTTAAAGTAAAGTAGAATTTTTTTTTTTCTATGTCAAAATGTTAAAATCGCACTCGCTGTGACTTTTTCTTCATCCTTCCTAAAAAGGAAACCAGCAACTTGTTGAACAAATCAACACACAGGTATTTATGCATAATTTATTTATTTTATTATTGTTATCATCATATATTTAAGCAAAGTATTTAAAGGAATGGAGTACGGTTTAAGCGACTGGATAAGTTGATATTTTCTTCAAAAATATATTTAAAGCTTACTTTTCACGTCAAGTGAATTGTAAAGGTCATCTATGTTCCGTCTGTAATGTCTAGCCGCCTCGTTTCGTTTGATCTTGAAAGTTGGAGTCAACAAACCATTTTCAAGAGAAAAGGGCTCCGATTCCAGGTAGACTCTCTTTGGCAACTCGAATCCTTTTAATCCAGATTTTCTACCTAGTTGGTGCATATCATCAAGGATCATTTGAATGACTTTTGGATCTCGGCAGACGTCGGGATAACTTAAATTCATAACAGATAACTCGGGTAATCGCAGTTTGACCATATCAATCAGTACTTCTTGTTCTGGAACGACAATACCTACTAATGAACTTTGGATAGAATCTCCATGGACATATATCTGAGCAACGGCGGGGAGCTTCATATAAATGTTTTCAGTCTTTTCAGGCGCAATATATTCACCTTGAGCCAGCTTGAAGATATTCTTTTTGCGATCAATAATAACAAGACACCCCCTTTCATCTACAAGACCTATATCGCCAGTGTGGTACCAACCCTCATCGTCAAGAGCTTCCCTGGTCTTTTCAGGTTCTTTGTAGTATCCCTTGAAGACGTTTTTTCCACGAATAAGTATTTCACCACGAGGAAGAGGATCGGTAGAAAAGTAATTCATATCAGGTACATCCACCAGTTTATATTCACTAGCAGGGATACATGTACCCACATGATTGGCCTTGTATTCACCAAGAAGATGAACAGAAATGGCCGAGCAAGTTTCTGTAGCACCATATCCCTCACGTATATCACAGCACAAAACCACTCGAAGGAATTGAAGTATTTCTTTACTGATAGGTGCAGAGCCTGTTAAGATGAATCTGACATTACCTCCCAAAGCCATTTTTACCTTGTTAAATATCAAGCTATCCCAAAACTGATGCGTGTAGCCTCTTCCAGCTTCCAACTCGGTCAATTTTGCAGCGACACCTTGTCTTGCCAATTCACCTTTTTCACCTGGCATTTCAATAGTGGAAGCGGCAAGTTTTCCATATATTTTGTTTAGTAGACGTGGTACACTTGGCAAAACAGTAGGCTTTAGTTCTTGCATGTCACCCATAAGTGCATTGATATCACCACTATAGTAGCCAACACATCCTCCAGCCATAAACAGGGTCATCTCACACATACGTTGATAAATGTGTGCCAAAGGCAAGTAGGATATAGCACAGTCGGTGGATTCGCACCCATATAACACAACACCAGCGACCATAGATGTAACAAAGTTTTCATGGGTCAACATAACACCCTTTTTTAAATAAATAAATAAAAAAGTACTTTTTTTTTAGCCCTGCACACATACAATACAGTTTTCTGATTTCATTTAAATTTACCTTTGGCACCCCCGTGGTTCCACTAGTGTACATAATACAATAAAGATCATCTGGTTTACAAGATGTAGATTCTCTTCTGTTCTTCTTTCCATCTTGTTCCAGTTGGTGCAGTTCAACAATATTCACACCCTCTTTGGTAGCCCAAGCATGCAAGGCATCTTGTTTCAGCCCATTTCTGTTGGGTTTATCAAGGGAATCCATAGAAACAATGGTCTTGAGAAAAGGTATTTTGGGTTTTAATTTTAAAAGATCGGCAACGTGATGAACTGAGCATACAACTGTGGATATCTCGGCTTGATTGATGATATATTCAACCGTATTTGCACCAAGTGTATCGTAGAGAGCAATAGAGAACATACCATAAGCTGCACAAGAAAAGTCGGTCATTGTCCACTCAGGACAGTTCTCGGCCCAAATAGCAATGGGAATCTGATTTGTGTTGGACATTCCCATTTTTTGATTGAGATAATTTAATAAACCTGATCCTAAATTCAGAATACGGTCATTGACCTGCTCGTACGTCTCCCATTCAAAAGGCCCTCTCTCTCCAGTCTCATCATTATTCATGGAGCGGATGCCCAAGCATTTTTTATCTCTGGATATATTTAATCCTAAAATATAAAAGGTTTAGACTTTTTTTTTTTTTTTTCAAAATCTTTTAATTACCAAATTTAAAAAGATCATAAGCATTTTGAGAAGTTGGTGTAATACAACTTTTAAGGCCATTCAAAGCAGCTGGATTGCGATAAATGCCTTAGGTCGGGTTCAACTCAATGTAAGATTCATGTTTTTTTTTAATATAAAAATATACATAGTTTGATTAATACCTGTTTGACCAGTGCGTCGAGTGTTTGGTAGTTCAATTGACTGATTGTTATACTTGTAGCTAATCATGTTGCTGAAATTGAATATAATAATATCAAGAAAAATGAAATAAATTATAAAAGAATCAGTATTTATATTAAAACATGAGTGATGAAGAGGAGCTGGAATGTGCTAAATATATAACAAGGGTTATCTTTTTTTACGATCAAAAAGTGTGCTTCAGACAAAGGTAACTATTTAGTGATTTTTCTGTCCGAAAAAAAGAAGAATTTATTTGATGTAAACCTCATCGGGT
>VCJK01001024.1:69367-89232 GCA_024139485.1 Backusella psychrophila | reverse complement strand
TTTTTTTTTTTTTTTACGCTTCAGCTGAGCCCAAACGCTACTGCGCTTCTGGTAGAATCAAAACACTATTGGAATGGCTCTGTGAATACCTTAAGCCACTTTCGAACTACAATTAAATAAGTGAAAAACCGTGCGAAAAAAATACACAAGTACCCTTCTTTTTTTTTAGTAGACCAACTTTCTCGTTATTCAAATACTTTAAATCGAACCCCTAAAAGTTAGGCTACGTTTAAGTCGCTAATTTACTGTGTTTTCAAGCAATTGGTAAATGACATCAAGTAAATTGATAGATTTCTTTGAAAACAATTGAATTATGTATAATTTTATACAAATATTTAATATGTATTCAACCATCCCCTTTATTTTTCATCAATTCTTATTTTATTATTTATAATTCTTATCAAAATAAAATAAATGCCATAATTGCACTTGATACATTTAATCAATATATATAGCTTCATTTCTAACAGATATAGCATCAATAATTGTTTCAAGCTGCCTATTTCCACCTAATGATTTGATTTCGTTCCTTATACTTTTCTCCAATTTTCTCAAATAGTTGCAACAATAGCGGAAAGAATCTGTCTTTACAAGTATACCAAGCGCAAGCTTCTTTAAATCGACATCTCTGCTGCGTTGCTTCAATATATCAAGTAACTGATGGTCTCTTGGGGTAGAGTTGATAGAGTGGATAATAGGAAAAGAGAATTTGCCTTCTTCAATATCAGTACAGAAGCCTTGGTTATCGGTGTACTATGTAATGGTAAATATAACTTAAGTTAACTTTTTTTTCTTCTAAATATGTGTATTTAATTACGTCTTTCGAACACAAGTTCAAGTAGTCATTTCTAATTTGCAAGTAGAGGCCGATTTTGTAGACCAACGGTGTATAATCGCTAAATTTAAAAAGTAAGCTCATGTGCCTATAATATTACCACTTGGTTTATTTATTCATACATTTTGGAATTGCTTGCGCTTTGCATGAGTCTTATTCCCAAAATCAAAAGAGCTCCTGTTTCTAAAATGGGAACATCGTATTTATCATAACTCTTGAGCGTAATAACGCACTTTTTAAACTTACTGGCATTCACCATATCTATGTACTCATCCTCGGTGTGACAAACAAATGTATCGCGAAAGTAGATTTCAATGCCTACTATGCATAATTAGTATATAAAACTATTGATATTAGCTTTTTTTAAACATTACCTTGGCCATAATGAAGATTTGTTATCTCATCTATCGAACAAAATTTTTGACATTAGATTTGATCTTTTCTTTTTATTAAAATTTATAAAGGATAAAGTTACCAATACAAATACTAATCATATCAGGTTGATTGAGGCTTTGAAGCTCAGACAGCATTAAAAACAATGCATAGTACGCACTACCCATTGTAAGTGGAATACCGTACAATTTATGAGCCGCAGCTACACCTCGTCGAAGTTCGGTATCATCCTGAATATCATCAATACTAAAAAATAAAAATAAAAGCATTATGTATAGGGCTTTCATTTACTTTTTACTACAAATTGTTTTACAGTAATCCCGCACGATGAACTATTTGCGCCATTCTTGAAATCAATAGCATATACTCTTTGGGAACATGCATCCAAGAATCAAATGCTGAGAGAAGCTTCATTTTCATGTCTTTCCCAGTGTTTGGGCGTAGATAATTATAAGGTTCAAGAAGCCCCTATCATCAATAAAGTGTAAATATATTTTGGTAAACAGCTAGAAGTTTTTAATTTACATCTCTTCCTTCTAGGTTGATAGGTGGTGGTAATATACTCTGGAATTGGAGCTGTGGAATTTTATCAACATCCTTTTCAGAAAGCGTCTTCTTTTTATCAAGTACTTTGGGTAATAACGACATAGCAAATTATCAATAAAATTGAAACAGAATATCTATTAAAAATTTTCTTTTTATTCTAGAAATTATTTAATCTATTGTTCTCCTTTAGAATAAAAAAGAAAAAAAAGTTGTCTTTTCTCCGTTATGTAAACCCGTCAAGCAGGATTTTTCAGGATAGTTTAGACGCATAACCGCTAAAATATATTACTACCATCATCATATGGTAAATAGATTGGCTATTTAAAACAAAATGGTATACCCTTTAGATGGGGTATCTATTATCAAAACTATTGGTAAATAACCTCATATATGAAGTAATTATCCTCAGCTACTCATAGGAGTATCAAAATTAAACAGGCAATATAGCAGTCTTGCGCAAAAGGGAAATGAAACCTGTTTTTTCTTTTTTCTTGTATAACACAAAGGGTGATCGGTTGTAAACGAAATATACATGGAAACTTACTAGTTTAGTTAATTCATTACCGATTTAAGCACTATTGCTATCAATTACTTAGCATCAGTATTTCTATATAGGTGTCATGCTAGTTAGACGAACCCTTAAAGTTGTATTTAAGAGTCCAAGGTAAATCCTTCCAGAAGATAATTATATAAAACAAATGTCATAGGTATGATGTATAAGTAGACGCCCAATAGCAATTACATCACCCAATAATATGATACTACTGAACAACGCAACCCAAGCTGTTTTAATTTACATTGTAGATCACCTATCAACCTCTGCTAGAATTTGAATTTGAATTCTAACACTAATATTTAAACAAATCTGTAAACATTCGATTGAGTTTGAATACATTACAATTCATTTGAATATCTAATCACCTGGGGAAATTTATCCCATCGAAATCGAACAGAATTGGCGATATTTTAAGAGGTTTAAATGCATCCTAATGCTTTTAGATTCACTGACCATGTTCTTTTAATCAGGATGACATCTAATATGGTGTTAACGATCGTACATGATTCGTTTTTTTTTTAAAATTTATCTTTATATATCAATTTGCCTTATTGTTTTAAAAAAATCTCGATAATGGCGTTGATACATTATTTAAAACTAATTTTACTCCTGACCACTACTATTATCATCGTCACTATCACCAATATACTAGTATTCATCACCCTCGATGTTGTTCTCGTCTTAAGTCACTTCTCTGTCAAACGTTGGGCTTCATATCATAATACTATTAAGGTAAGGCAGAGTATCTCTTTTACCACAGTTTATATCAGCGTCATAATTTATCAAATACTTCTTGAAATATAGCGTCTTTGTATTTGAATTCTAATACCAGACATTTGAATACCGTAATGTAACATTCGAACACCATAATGTAATACTCGGATATCATAATGTAATACTCGAATGTCAATAAGTCGAATTTGAATGCTTTTGAATTAAGTCACTATGTTTAAAATAGAAGGAGTCGCATTTGAGGCTTTTCTGAACTTTTCGGTCATTCAAATATATTCAACTATAGGATGCAATCTTGAATATTTTAAACCAAAGAACGAGTCAAGCTTCATGAACTCAACAAGATTGTTCGAACCATTTTAGTAAATATATGTTTAATCAAAGTATAGCATCAAGAAGAAATACTTATAATATTAGTATGTAAAGAAAACAAAATTACTATTATTGAGATTTGATTATTCATCGATATTACTATTATTGTAATAATGGAGTTAGTTGGTTTACTTTATATTAGTTTGTTTGGCCTCTCGACCACTCGTATTTGAAAAGCTTTTGGAAGTATTGTAAGTCCAAAATAAACATTATCATCCAGGTCCGGAATTAGTTCGTTTCCAAGGTCATCTCTTATAGTTTCAATGCTACAGCTTGAAAATAGTCTTACAATCATAGTATATAGCTCTACTTCAGCCTAATTTTATTGCGTAGGTATGGTATTAATGAAAAAATAAATTAATAAGTTTTGATTTATAAAATATATAACTTACAAGATAAATTCCTGGGCAGACACGTCTCCCCCATCCGAATGTAAAATGATCCCTATCTTGTATATTCCCATTGGCTGAAGAGAACATCGTTTTTGTATCATTCATATATCTTTCAGGGTCGTATATATCTCCATTTGTATAATGTGTTGATTTTTTATGCATGGCGATATTACTAGCTATCAACACTGTATTGGCTGGAATTTTATAATTGTCCACTTGAACTATAAAATAAAAATTTTGAACGTTAAATGTCAACTTCTACAAGACATTTTTGCATTATGCATATTAATATAGGCTTACTGTCTTTTTTTGTCATGTGTGGTAAATTGAATGGTCCAATTGAATTATACCGTATTGTCTCTTTAATAACAGAAGTAACATATCGTAATTCTACGCGGTCATCAAAAGAAGGTAAGCGCTTATTTTGTAATATAAACGAGTCTAGCTCTTGTTGAAGTTTCGTTTGAACTTTAGGCATGTTACAAATAATAGCTAGTAACCAATACATTGTGCAGGCTGTCAAATCCCCTCCGGCAATCATTAATTCATCTATAAAATAAATATATGGTAAGTAAGCACATTTCTGTTTTCTTTAGTACGTATAAATTATAACTATATAAAAATTACTTATAATAACTGATTTTTGACGATCGGTAAACATATAGCCTTCCTTATTAAATTCTTTAATAATATTTGGTCCCTCTTTAATAGTCGCTTGCTTTACCAACTTTTGCATAAATGGCCCGCATATTTCGTTGATAAAATGATCCATGCGTTTCTCTATCCCAATAAATCTGGTGACCGGCTTTAAAACAGGAAGATAAAGGGGTAAGTCCATTTCCACGCTGGCAAGTTTAGTGGCCTCTACGGCCATATCCATATATTTAATAAAATCAGGGTCGTTGACTGATTCGTATTGGAAACCAACACTGACGTTGCTTATAATATTTATTGAAGTTAGCTGCAGTAGATCAAAGGGATCCAATTTACCACTTGCTAAAGTTTCATTAAGAAGAGATTCAACCAATTTTCCCATACCCTGTTCGATAGATGATATGTATTGAGAAACTTTTTTAGGGGCCAAGACAGAACTAACTGCTCCAAGTTAATAAATATTTATTAAACACAAGTCTTGCCTATAACATCCTAAATTATTTACCTGCCATTCTAGCTTTTTTCCATAGTGTAGTATCGTCTGCAAACACAACGCCTCTTAAAAAATTGGAACACCATTAGGTAAACAAGATGAAAATAATTTTATTCAATACACTACTTCACTTACTCTCCATCAGAACTATATTGTTTTGCAACAAAGGTGGAATATGGTCTTCCAGATGAATGAGCACCGAACCCAGAGAAGATTTTATTTGCTAAATATGGATCACTGATGAAGATAAAGTTTTGTACACCCATCCTCACTCTTATGATCGGGCCATATTCTGCGTGCCATTTCATAATCTTTTTGTTGGGTACATTTCCTAAAGATAACAAATGACCTAATGTATATATGTATATATATTAATATACATGTATGCATAATATACTATTTTTTGTTTTACCAATATACGGATAAGCTGAATCTGGTGTTGGAATCCCAGTTTTATCTTTGGAATAGGCATCGCCTTTGTAATGTGTATATGTACTATAGAGAAGAGCGGCAGCTGAAACAGCTAACAAAGTAGCTTTATAATCCTGGTTTTTAAAAACGAATGACATTTCAAATATAAAAATACGTTGAAGAAAAGAAAGGACTACTCAAAAAAAGTTCATTGAAAACAGAAATTAATACAAGGATAGGTTTTATAAATTCACCTCCTCTTCTCCTTTTATTTTAACTTTAAAACGTAGGATATAGTTTATATTTTATATACATTAAACCCCCATATTGTGGTGCATATCGGAATACACCCGCCTTTTTTTCAATGTTAATAAAGTGAAAAAAAATAGCATTTTTATCGTTTTCTAAAGAAATCTTTCAATTCCATCACCTGGAAAAGAGTGATGGGGAATTCATAAGCTTTCAAAATATAAATTATTGGTGGAGAAATTGACGTTCAAAATCTCACAGCATTAGTGAAATTTAGACTGCTGGACTATATACATAATCACCAGACTTTCCTCGGATTGTTATAGTAATAAGTACTGCCTGGTCCGGAAATATGTGGTTTTCCATAAAAAAAAATGTGGATGTTTCTCGGTATAGGCTGGTGGCATTCATTACATCTAAACCTATCAAAAACTTGGACACTTAAAACTCGGGAGTTAAGTGGCAAGTTTACTCGGATATGCACTATAAAACCATCGCTCTAAAGAAAGGCGAAGCAAAGACTATCTAATTTATCTAGAAGATAAAGTGCGTCCAGACTAGAACGGTTCTATTTTAAAAAAAATTTTGGTAGTCTCTTCGAAAGTCAAAATTTCTAGAGGATCTATATCTTGGCCAGGATTTTTTTTTCTAACGCAAAAAAAAAACTATTAGCTTTTGAAAACTTTCCAATATTTGGAACATAAAATCTTCTACGTTTGGTATCAGCGTCCTGATTAGCTAGCATTTGAGATACTTACAAAAAAAAAACTGTATTCCAATAACCAAGTTGTGTTGTTGCAAGCAAAAACAGACTACACTTACGCACAACATTGTAATTGAAGCTTTAAATAATTTATTTCCATAGTTTATTTGTTTATAAAATTTAGGTGCTTTTTACTCCAATAAAATATACAGACAATACCCTAAATCAATAGTAATTACAGATATTGCTCATCCATAAAGAATGGCAGGTGATATAGATTATATATCATCCCATTTCATTATATAAATTATTCTTGCTGCTATATTTAATATAGTATCCTGGTAAAGCATCTATTCTTCAATGATTCTATTTTTAAACATTGCAATAGTAATTGCATTGACTGTGTGCTATATTATTTCATGAGAAAACTCCTGAATAACTTTTTCCTTCGAGTTTTATAATAAGCATTGTTCGTTATGTTTTTTAAAGTTTAATATTATTTACTAAAAACAATGCATAAACTCTATATTTCTTATAGAAACGAATAGGCACCATACTACATGCACCAGAAAAAGTGAGTGAAAGTCCTGTAGATGTTTAACCAAAGAAAACTTGGCAGATTCCTACGCAAATAGACAATCGTCAGTTTAGCGACTATAAATTGGAGCGTTGATTCAATTTTCTATTAAAAAAGAAGTTTATTGTTCCATACAAATGATATTAACCAAAGTGAAGAGGAGAAAGGGTTGATACGTGTATAGTAAAGGGAAATGATTGTTCCGAACCCTCGGAAAATAGAATGCTATTTTAAGCAATAGTTAATTTATATTTAATGACATTAAATAAGAAAAAAGGACAATATTTAAACATTAGTTTTATAGTATGTATAAAATGATCATCCAATGAGGAGTTCCAAGTTGTCATACATAAAATATATTTTTTTAATATAAAAATAATAATGTTGATCAATTCACTATTTCCAACTTATATTTCTATTCTTACTTGTTTTTTGGTTTAATAATAGTTTAAAACACGCGTTCTCAACCCTTTTAAACTTTAGATAAAATAAAATAAAACTGCGCCAAGTCAAAGAATTAAAGCAATAAAAATAGCTGACATTTAAAAAGCAGATAACACGTTAAAGAAGAGTGCCTGAAAACAGAACATAAAAGGTTATTCTTTGATGTGACATATGAAAAAAGGTGCAAACCGTATACTTTCCTTTTTTGGCTTCTCTTCAATGTGTAAAAAGAAAAAGTGTCCAGATTTCGATTTTATTTTTTCAATACTAATATTAATTTTAAACTGTAAATATTGCACCTGAGTATATTACACTCTTTTGTTCTTGTTTCTCTTTTTTTCTTCTTATTCTCCTTTCTTCTTTTATAAAGTTGTATATATTAGAATATATAAAGAAGATACAGACTCTGAGTGTATTTGAGTCTAGAATTATTTTATATAGTTTGTTTTGTTTTTCGTTTGTACATTTATATTTCTTTTTTCATCTTGAATAATGTACTCTCAATGTTACCCAGTCGAGAATGGCATTTACAATCAATCACATTACCATCAGCCACCACCACCTCTTCATCACCATCACCACCAGCAACAGCAAATAATAAGCCAGCAACCACAAATAATACAACAACCTGAATCTTTACCGAGCGCTACTGATGCTAGGCCTACAGTCAGTTTATCCCTTCCCGAACTTGCGCAGTTCACATCAACCATGGTTTATCTAATGTGGCATGCTCGACGTAAATTTGTTATGGACCTCCACTCATCCTCAAAAACAGGACATAATACCAACCAATCATTAACACCAGAGCAAAATAGAATGGCCATTGATATGGCAAATATGACAAGTGAAGCATTCAAGAAGTTTTGTAGACAGGTAGAATATATGTAATAGATGTGATTGCTATGGAGACATAATACTTATTGATCATTTAGATACTAAATGCAACTCAGATGTCTGAGTCTGTAGTACTCCTTTCACTAAAGTACATTGCAATTCTATTGCAAAACAGCCCCAACATTCAAGGAGCCGAAGGATCAGAATATCGTTTATTTACTGTTGCACTAATGTTAGGTAAATAATAAAACAAATAAACAAATAGAATATTTAAAATAAAAACGACATATGTATTTTGTTGGGTTAGTAACAAATAATAATAAATGTGATTTTCAACAGCGAATAAATTCCTAGATGATAATACCTTTACAAATAAAACATGGTCCGAGGTATCTGGAATGAGAGTAAGAGACTTGAATATCATGGAGCTCGAGTTCTTGGATGTTTTGAAGTTTCGTTTATCAGTCGGGAAGCAGGAATACGAACGATGGAGAACCGCACTCTTTCGTTTTAGAGAGCAATTAATGTGCTCCACCACTTTGTTGGCTGAACCAAGTCAAAGATCATTAGAAAAAATGGTTTATCCTAACCAATACCAGCAACAAGTAGTTCCATCTCAAAATTATTTCCTTTTCACATCAAAAGCACAATATCAAGTACCGCCAGCTCATAACTTTAATAGACCTATTTCAAGAGTACCTTTAAAAATCCCTTCTCGGCCTGTACACAGTCAATATGTCCATACATCAGCACCAACAACCACAGTTATTGCTACTACACTAACGCCAACAACAGCCCCAGTAATAACTACTGCCACCAATACTACTACAATACCAGCTAGTGGTAGTAGCACCACAGTTCCGCTACCGACTGTCACACCTGCAGTGTATGATTTATCTGCTGTCGTACCCCAAACTTCGATGCGTTACACACAACAGAGTACGAACCGAATCAGACCAGAAGTATATGCCCCATACCAAAAACAGCATCACACTACACCAACCCCTCATACTGCGTTCTGTGATCCTACCATCCAAAAAAAATTATACCACCAGCATCAGAGACCAACCCCTGCACATGCCAACAATCGCACATCATCACTTCCTCAAACAGGTGGTGTGGAATTGACAGGAAAACCAGTTAATACAAGTTATAACTACTATAACAACAACAACAACAATATCCCGGGTCAACAACAACAAAACAACAACTTTTTTGGATACAATAATAGTTATAATGAAAATACGTATTACGAGTCGAATAAGGTGCTTGATTACAATCCTTATGTGGCTGCTTCAAAGTCAACTTCATATCAGGTAATTAGAATTTGGCATATATATTTATATGAAAAAGAAAAGGTTTTAAAGATCAATTGTGGCATTAATATAGAACCAAACCGCTGTTACGCCAAACGATACAATAGGGCAACTATTTTTACAGACTAATGGTATAAAAGAATATAACGGGCCGGTACCGGAAGATCCTTTGACAGCGATTGAAACCTATAGAACTAAGCAATAAATGTTGTTGTATATATATAAACTGGAGAGAGGGGGGTTTCTTCCTTATTATTTGTTTTTATTGAACGTCATATCTAAGGAATAAAGCGATACATCTTCTATATATAATATAGTGGTAATAATAATAATAGAGAGAGAGAGAGAGAGAGAGAGAGAGAGAGAAAGCTCATATTTAATTGTCGAACTCTATTGTTTACAACATGGAACTTTCTTGATGCGCATTATGAAATCATTATTAATAGAACTGCTTATGAAATGACCTTGAAATAATGATTGTGTCTGAAAGAATTCTGATTTTAATCATTCGAATTTACACATATATTCTACTATAGGAATGTTAAAATCATATATTATCTCACATTCAGAAAGTGGTTGATATATATTTATATATATATATATATATATATATATAACCTGGAACAGTTATTTTAAAAAGATAATGTAGGTAAATCTCAAGAAGAAAACCTGCATTGTTACACACATTGGGATGTTTTTTCATCACTTTAGTTCTTCTTTTAATGCAAAATGATAAATATTCAAAAGTTTCAGATATTATCGTATCAAATAAACATGTAAGTAAAGATGTCTAATAGATAAAATAAAAGAAAATAATATAAAACTACATTTATTTAATGCTACACATTGTATTCCTTTGATTGTTTAAGGAAACGATAACTCCTGCTTTTTTCCCGATTACTAGATCACTGAGCCAAAGATTTGTATAAAGAAGTTTATTATATATTTAAAATAAAAAGCTTATAATGTTTATTTGTTTGTTATAATATAAGATTTATTTATAATACACGCTGCTCTGCTAAACATTACAAATATTATCACACGATAAATGTAGCACACACAATTATTAAGTTGACCTCACTTTTTGGGTGCAGTAAACCCAAGCCTTGTTGGTTTACACAAGAAACACTTTGTATACTTTACATGTTATTCTTGGATTATTATAAGGACAAATAGACTTTGGTAAAAAAAACCATATCTTATATTTATCTCCTAACATTACTTTAATCTGTTATTGATAAAATAGTGAAAATATACCTGGATGAAGTATTTGACCGAGATGGCGAAAACCTACCATTGGAAATGGACAAAGTAAAATAATAATAAAAACAGTACAAAAAATGGAAATGTAGCGATGATAGTGAATAAAAAAAAAACTGTGTTTTACAGCGCAGGATCGATGAGTTGAGTTGTTGATGCATATTTAGTTTTAATTATATTTTTCGTTTTGTAAACGGAAAGAGCGTAAAGATTTCCTTTACAAACGGAGCATAAAAAATATGCAGAAAACACAAAATTATTTTGGGTAAAAATTATTGTAAAATAATAGATGTTCTCACCACCTTTTGTCTTTTTATATAGAAGAATATGACTATTATTTATATGCATCTATCGAAGAGATTTTAATTGTTTATTCATCGTTTTTTCGTGTATAAAACGTCAATTTAACTCAATAGGATAAAAATGAGAGGGGAAAAGAAGATCACTTGCAAAAAAAGGGGTTGGTTGGCAGACAATGAGTACACATCGCGTGACTGTAGCAATAAAAAAAATGAGAACTTGAATGTTTAAAGCGATCACAAATCAACGGAGATCTTTTTTTTATTTTTATAAAAAGTACCACGCTTTCTTTAATGGTAAAGTAATACCAAGATCATGGGAAGTGAAGCTCTACTTTATGACCCACTCTCTAAGGTAAAGATCACGAGGTGATTTTTTTGTAAGACAAATGATTTACTACATTCTCATTGGCTAATCATCTTTTGATATTTTTTTAAAGAGGGAGTTTCTCTTTTATAGAAATGCAAGAGGTTTTGTGAGAAAAAACAATTACACGCCACTCACTTTGTATACCAAGTTCTCTTTTAGGGAACTTGGTTCACTTTATACATTTTATACTTTCTCTCTTGTTTGTTGCATCACATTACTCTTTTTCTAGCTTCTCTTTCTCCTTTTCTTACATTTTTTCTATTCCCCACTTTTTTTTTACCCTTTTTTTTTACAACGTAAAAATAAAACTTCACAAATAAAGCAATAATTGATTAAGAAGGAAAAAGAATATAAAATTTAAAAAGTGCGAAACTAAAGAGAGAGAAAGAGAGAAAAGAAGTTCCATTATTAACATTTTCATTATTATCAAGCTATGTCTGAGCAGAACGTACTGGACTTTCACTTTCACAAAGATAATAGTCACCACCATCGCCATAGTAGCTCTGGATCTGCTTTTCTTGATCCTTACTCTGCTTCTCTGCAATTCAACTATGCCATTTCGCCCACATTCCCAACTGCAGCAGTAGATTCAAGAAAGGTAAGAATAATAATAATAATAACAGTATCATCATTATTGATCATTATTGATCATTAGCTCCATTCAACACTTCCAAGCCATACTATTACACCTAGTACAACTAGTATAAATAGTACAGCAGAAGCAGTCGCCACGGCAGCAGCAGCAGCTACACAGACTACGTATGACCGCCCCTTTTATTTACCACCAATTAATGCAACTTCAAACGAACACGAAAACATTTTACCCTTTATATCTTTACTAAAGCAACAACAATGGAAGGATGATAGTTTATCTGAAGTAAGCTCTTAGAATTCTTATTATTATTTTATAAACTAGTTCAACTAAATAATTTTCTCGCTTTAAAGATCATTGATATGAAACCATCAGATATAACATCAGCCTCTACTAATAGTGATCACCTAAGCACAATAAGCTCAACCGAAGATATGCCCACTCACATCGTTTCACCCGAGGCTATTCGAGAGGCGCAAAAAGAAGAAACCGAAGAAGCATTGGGCCAAAGCCAAAGCATGCCATTTTCGGCCTTTCCTTCTTTTACTTCCTTAAAACAGCGTCTTTCTGTTCAGTTTTCTCCTCCCACAGAAACCAAAAAATTTAATATTCCTTTTAGTCCAATAGTAACCAAAAATGATCCCTATTATGTCAATGAGGACGGTGAGGATGATGACGAAGAAGAAGAAGAAAGCCTTCCAAAGACGCCACAAATAGTGAATGAATTAGTTGTCGAGAAAGAGAACACTAGTCATCGATCACAAGAAAAATTAAAAAGACCACCAAATGCATACTTATTATTCAATCGTGACATGCGACGTAAACTATTAAAGCAATCGCCTAAAATGACAGTAGCTGAAATAAGTAAAGTAGTGGGCGATTGGTGGAAAGCCCTGCCAGATGTACGGGAAATATCTTCTATTTTCTTTTTTAATGAGTGAAATAACCATGACTTTCCTTATATTTTAGGACCAACGACAATATTATGTAAAGGAAGCATCTTTACTAAAAGAAGAACATTTAAAAAAATATCCTGATTTTATTTACACTCGACGATCCAAAGCTGAATTGGCAGAAGCGAAAAAACTATCCAAATTAAACAAAAGAACAAGAGATGAATCTGAACTTGGTATTGATTCAAATATGTATAATAATTCAGATGAGGAAGGCGATGATCGAAAATTAACAAAAAGAAGAAACACAAGAAAATCCAATAGTTTATTAAACAATGGACAAAGAGACCCCAGAGGCCGAAAAAAAAAACGACACAAGCATCCATATGCGCCAAAGCACCCCATGTCAGCCTACCTTTATTACTTGGCAGAAGTTTACCCACAGGTGTCCCAAAACTTTCCTGGGTCTACTGTTGGTCCCATTAGTAAAAGCATTTCGAGAAATTGGCACGCCATGCCTGTTCAAGAGCGCTTACCTTGGGTTCAAAAGGCGGAATCAGACAAGGCAAGATATGCAAGAGAGATGCAAGTCTACATGGCTTCCAATAAGAATAACAGCTCTTCGACTTCTACTCCTGCCACAACAACAAATAATAGTAATCTAGAACATTTATCTGAAAAGCCGACCAATCATAAAATATCAGATGACAACGATGATGACAATGGCACTATTGATGATGGCTTTAGGGTGGAAGAAAAGGACGGATTGGACCTCCATGCACTAGTAAATCCTGTTAAGACTGGAAATAGTACAGCAGCCGTTTAAAAAATAAAATACAATTTGTAAATAGTCCTAATTATTCATATTTTAATATTTGTATAATATTGGAATTGGAAACAGACACACACACCTATGTATATGTATATATATACGGTCAAAAGATGCATGATGACTGTCACACGCTCCTTAGCAATAATGATCATAAACTCTCATTTAAATAATCACATCATACTTTTTTTCAGTGACATTTTATTACCATTAATATATGTTGACTTTATTTATTAAGTGTGAGTGTCTTTTCATCATATTTTTCAAGAATTTTACTATCAAAGAGTTACAACCTCGCTTTATTAATTACCAAAAAATAAATAAATAGGGGATTAAGACGCAAGTTCGTTGAACAAAGAAAGGTTTTACAAAGTTACCAAAATAGGTAAACCATATTATTATTTTGTAATTTATTTCCTTCCTCCAAAACGGCACCAAATGGAAGCCATTTTCAGAAGTCGCCGTATATTAAAAGCTCATATGAACAAAAAAGAAATAAAAAAGAAAAAGAAATAAAATGGTTGTATAAAAAAATGTAACATTGCACCAAATGGTTTCGCAAATGAGAGTAAAATCAGGGTTAAAGTTAAATTTTACAATTAAACGCCCAGTGTTTCATGATTTTGATCCCTATTATTTTATTCCTTTCCTGTATTTGTAATTAAGAGCATATGATAATAATAAAGCCAACATTATTGCTGTTTGCTTAAAAACAAGACATCGTTAATATTTCTTAAGCATATTTTTGTGCAATCATTGTATAAATGTATATATATTTACTCTCCGAAGTTAGTCCGTTTTTTTGGGAGAACAATAGATTAAGCATCCTTATCACATCTTACACCTTATTCGTATTATTTCTACCCAATAAAAGAACTTTATTTAATAGATAAGATCCAATGCAAGTGACACTCTGCTTTGCTTTTCATTCGTATGACAATTGTATTCTTTCACTCTTTACTCCCCATGACCCACACTCTGTCTTTCTTTTTCTGATGAACCAAGTCAATCAGAAAAAGTTATTTTTAGTACTTTTTGATAAAAAAAAAAGCTCTTCTCTTCTATCTACTATGTACAAGAATGTATAAAACGTCTCTTTTTTATGATCCACGAAAATGCATATTTCTGTAGCTGATAAGATCAACCAATTATTTTTAATTTATGCAAGTTGACTTCATAGATTATTTTCTTATCAGTGATTACTTCGCATACTTTTGTTTGTTTGTTCAAATAAAGAAAAGATATCACAAAGATTTTTGGATGCATGTTATTATTTTGTATAACGCCATAACTGTATTTTGCTCATTTAATACAATTATCATTATGATATACTATCGTTTTCAAGAAAATGAGAATAAAATTCAAATTGTTGAGAAATATTTTCAATTTAATGAGAAAAGGGAGAATAATGATTGAGAAAAGGTTGATGAGAATATATTTTGGGGAGAAAGGATTGTTTATACTATAGTATAACCCAATAGGTAATGGAACAAGGGAAGTATGTTTAGGTGTCTAAGGCCGTTCCCAAGCGATATTTTTTTTAAATAGCAAAATTTGTGAGGTTGAGATTTAAAAGAAAAGAAAACAAGCCTGCCGCAGGCTTCCAGGGGGAAATAAGTTTACAGCCATAAATTTTCTTTTTTGAAAGTTAGCAATCGTTGGACACTGAAGAATTTTAATATAATGAAAAAGTAATGAAATAATGATAATGATTAATGATGCTTAATTATGCTTAATGATAATGATAATAGATATGTTGATGAATAATGATGATGGTGATGATGATGATTATGGTGTCTCTTGGGAACGGCCTAAATGAATCTTACTTCTCATCAACTGTATTAAATAATGGTGAAAAGCACATGTACGAAAATTACAGTGAATAAATTTAGGTTGATATGTCTTCTCCATAATCGAACTTAGTGACGTAAGTATAATTAAAAGAAAGGTATAGCTCAGTATATCTATTTTTTATTTGAAAAAAAATCAACAAATTATGATCATCCGTCGCGCTTTACGTGTTGAAATCTAAATGAACCTTTGTGTCCTCTGGTACTTTCTTCATTACGCAATTGTTATTGTCTCGATAGCTCTCTCTATTTTCTCAAATATTATTTTTTATTTCTCAAAATCTTCCCTCATTTTTCTCAATTTCTTGAAAAAGACAGTACATATTCTTTACTTCTAACTTTTACTTTGCATGCATAAAATAAAAGTTTTATTTTATGATTGTTGATCTTGTAATAATATTTAATGGACATATTTTATTTAAAGGTAAAAAACTATTAATAGATCCCTTTCTATTTATTCTGCTTATGATGAAATTGAATGACAGGGGATTGTTGATAGCTTTGTTTTGATTCATAATAAAGGGAAATAAACATATATGCAGGAACAAAATTGCAAAGTAGATAAAGAAAGGGGAAAACTGTAAAGGAACTTGACGAAATGTCTGAATAATAGCATATCTTGCTTTTTTGTACAAGATAAAATAGGAGAGATAATTGAATAAGATAACAGAAAGCAAGTGGGAGGATAAAGGCATTATCCAGATATAATAAGTTTAGCATTTGAACATTGCTTTTTGGCTTATTCTTTTTATCTTATTTCATTGCCATCCATTTGGTATTGTTCAATGTAGTTAATATCAAAATAATATGTCACTTTCATTATTATAGAAAGGAAAAGCATAAAATCACTACAAGCCATACAGCTATAAAAAAAAAAAGAAAAAAAGAGAAAGTGAGTGAGAGAGAAAACCTGTTCATAATTATCTGCATGCAATATTAACGAAAACCTATAATTTATTTATACAAAAAAAAATGTATAGAACATATAGAACTCAAAAAAAAAACAGCAGGATACAAATATCAAAATGCATAAACTGTACTTTTTAGCAGGTGCAGATTCAACAAAGTTGACAGTCCTTTTTATTATCTCATTGTATTTAGTGATTTATCAGAAGGTATAATTAATGAGCTTATTTAGATTAGAATTTTTTAGGAACTTTATATATAACAGAAAAAAAAAACAAGAAAAGTTGTCTCTTAAAGTAAGCGTGATACTTTCGAATTTTGAGTCTTTACGATAACACAAACAAAAAAGTAAACTGAATGATTTACATATGAAAAAAAATAAGGGAAACATAGAATTACTATAATTAGCTTTTACAGATCAGGAGAGTGCATTTGATGGTAAATACATTTATTATCACATTGAGAAATTATACATCAAATATTAGAAATACATACGTTAACCATCAAGTTAACGTTTTTACTGCAAAAAAAAATACTCATCTATTACCATATAAGGTGACCATACAGATTTACTATTTTTGTTTTTGCTGATATCAAATAGACTCCTTTTTCCCTGTTTTAACTTCAAACTTCATTCAACTACTCGTACAAAAAGACTGGAAATATTTTTTGGTTTAGATGAATAGGATGACGAGCAGATTCAAATAATAAACGAGAGAGTTTATTATTGTCAGAAAAAAAGAAAAAAGAGATAAACATATAAAATGCCCATTCAAAAAAATAAATAAACATTACCCATATGATTGCTTTATTTTAAAAAGAGGAAGAGATGTTTACTCATCTAATTTGAATGGAAAAATATAGACACTGGTCTCTTATGTTATTTTTTATTATTTTATATGTACCTAGAAGTGCAGGTAATGCTACTTAACGCATGGTAAAGCATGAAATCCGTATTAAACCGAGCAGAGTATATTTAACAACCTCAAATCTTAAGTTGAATTCGCTATTTAGTTCCTACTAATGATGAATAAGATGGGCATGAAGGTAATAAATATTGAGAAAGAAAATAAAAGGCTATGTATCTTATCATATATACGTGTACATACGTTAGTATTGAACTGTATTTTCTTTACCAAAGTTGATGTTGCATTATACTCTAATTCGTGACGTCAAATATATCACCTCAAAAGATTTAAGAGCAATGTTTGCAGATTCAAAATAAGTTGTATATCATATGTATATTTTTTACAATAATAGCAAGACTATATTTTATTGTTGCCTTGAATTACGTTTATCTTTGACTATTTTACCTTTTTAGACAATAAATTAAGCTTGCCACAAGTGATCTATGGCAGTACACATTACTTAAGTTTTAAGAAATAAAAATACTGCTCATACAATAAAAGCAAAATTGTATCATACCTTTTATATATATATAAAAATAAGGGGCATGTCGATCAATACAATCCAAGTATTACAAACTATAAAAACAACTATCATGTCAACTTACTATTACAGATGAAGACCAGAAAATGATATTAAGGAAAAGATCGTCTTTTTAATAAATAAATAAAGAGTCAAGAAGAACTGGGCACGTGCATGAGCTATAATAACTCCTTTTACTTTTTGTTTATATTTGCTTTTTCTCTTCCTTCCTATAAATAAATAATATACATATTTTTATAATACATTATACAACTAATACACTCTTCTTAACATCAGTATCACCATTAATATAATCTCTTGTTATGGCTTCTAGTGAAGAGCACCATGAATGGATTCCCATGCCAAGCGGACTATCTTTAACGCAGCATTCTTTTGCTGATGAGATACTGCAGCAATTTAATATAGAAAGTAGACTATCAGATGTGGATAATCAAAGTGAAAGCAATATAGAAGAGGCAATAATTTAAATTTTATAATAAATATTTTACCTAATATAACTTATTAAATAAAATAGATTAATAGCATTATGTCACATTCTACGAAATCCTCTCCAATACATTATAATAATGATAGTAATATAATAGAAACCGCGTCAACATCTGCAGAAAAACGAATACAAACAACGACGCCTTCGAGACGCAGATCAGCAGGTGACCTGCTACGGAAATCGTCAGTCTATCTCCGAAGTCGCTACTTTGCAATGAGATCAAGCGCAGAGGAGCCACAAAAGCAGGAACAAATAATGGAGCAGCAACAGCAGCAACAGCAGCAACAGCAGCAACAGCAGCAACAGCAGCAACAGCAGCAACAGCAGCGACGTACATCTCGCTTTCATACATGGACCCTGAATAATAAAAATAAGAGCAGTGCAAGAAGTAGAAATATTCCATCAAATTGTGATGACTACTCTGAAAAACAGCAACAGCAGGATTCATTTAGAGAATCTAATAATAATACCCTTATAGATATTAGCACATCTGACAACAATCATAATGATAATAACAATAATAACAGTACTCATTTATCAAAAGTCGCAATCCATACAACAATTAAATTTTCCTCTCCTTCATCCCACCAACAGCCACAACAATATAACCAAAATAGTCATCCTACTCAGCAACATCCTAATTTTACTTCAGTGCACCCTCCTGTTATTACACAGTATCCACCTATACCTTTGAAATATTCACCTGTAGAGCCCCTTTTGGAAGTAGAAGATATCCATGCAGGCGTACAGAAACCAAAGCATCACTTACCTTTATTACGTCTCTCAAATGAACAACAGCAAACTGAGAGAAGAAACTCTGATTCACAAATCCATAATGATAATAAGCACATCATACGTCATGGCATTGGAAGACAGTGGAACAGATTATTATTTAATTGTGGAATAAAAAAAACCTAATGAATGATCTCGTTGTCATTATACTACTTTATTGTGGCAATTTAAATTTAGAATAGAACAGTTTTTTTTTACATGTTACAAAAATAACGAAAATAAAGTTGGTATCAAACTACATAAGTAAAATAGGAGTTGAAATGAGAGAAAGAGATGAATTAAAAAGAAATAGAGAAGGTAAAAAAGAAAGGGTAAAAAAAAAGGAATCTGTCACCTCGATTACTTGGATTGCTTTCCTGGCTGAATGCATTATATTTAAATCCAAATAAGTACATTTAAGGAAACTAAACAAATTTGATTTATTAAATGAGCGGGTTATTGTCATGATAAAAAAAAATTGACGCCGCATTAGTCACAAACAATGACCCATTACTTATATATATATCTTATATTATCTATTAAATATAAAAGCTACTTTTTACCTAACCTTTTACTCTATATTAACAATAACTATCTAATTGTAGCGCATTCATTCCAACTATAATAAATAAGTAATTGAAGGTCATATGCA
>VCJK01001024.1:50945-69357 GCA_024139485.1 Backusella psychrophila | reverse complement strand
AAAAAAAAAAGCACTCCAAGCACCTACATAATAGGATTCCATCTGCAAGTTTTGGATAAAAACTGAATTTTTTTATGAGCATTATACAAACTTATAGTCATATATAAACATATAGGCCTACGTACACTATATAAATATGTGCACGACTGAGCTTGTCTAAAAATAAAAGTACAATAGTAATATATAAAAGCCAATGGTTTAAGAACTTCACTTCGAGCAATTTTAAACAATACATATGTAGATACACAATTCACACATATTTAAAAAACAATCTCCAAAACACTTTTTTTTTGTGAAGATAGTCTATTAATATTTATTACCATCAAGATGTTACAGCCTAATATATTTGTGACTCAACGAGACATACCATTTGGTAAAATCGTATGATCACAGTTTATCTCTCATGTCTCCTCACTTGCCCCTCCCTCCTCTTTTTTTTTTTTTATTCGCATTCTATTTAAAAACAAAAAGGTAATTCTGTCAACAATTGTCTCAAAGCATAACATTGCCAAACATCTTTTAAAGCATGTTGGTCATGCTATCTTATCAAATTTAGTAATAAACTCCACTTCAAAATATTTGAAAAAACAATGCCACTATTAAAGCAAACTCCTCTTTTTTACTATTCATATTCTAATTTCAAGTTAAGGAGACACGTTCTAATTATATTTTCCCAGATTGAACAATAAAGAGACACCTATCCCCCATGATGATTAAACTCAATGATTCTAAACAGTGTCTTCTGTTTAGCCGTTCCCAAAGGAATTCAAAAGGCTTCAGTGATTTTATAAATCACTCGGTCAGCCATTATCCTTCTTTACACTTCGCAACTTTTTGTTCTTATGCAGATATTATATTATATCACACTTTTATCGATCGCTTAAATGCCTTCTACTTTTATTTTCTTTTAAAAGTCACGTCAATTTTCGCGTTTTTTTTTCTTTCTTTCTCATACCCCTTGGATTGCACTGACATCAGTAAAGGTTTGTAATGGTTATTCAATAATGGAGCGAATTATAAAGGTAAAATTAATAATAACATACTGGCCTCAAGTACGTTTTTGTACGCCTCACGCTGGGGCTTTACTCTTGCCCTGCTCTTACTGGAAATAGGTACGTAAATGATGTTAATGAATATGAAAAGAGGAACATCTCTACAATATGGTATCAGCAGCTGCTCATAAATATTAGTGATGAAAGCGTGGGTCTTGATTATGAATAATAAGTAATGGTGATAATTCAAAGTATGACATTTCCTCACCGTTGGTCGTAGTTGTCTACACAGGTGTGTGATTACAATATACATTTCTCAATATATTATAACTTACATACAGTCAATTAGGTCAATCCTATCCACCCAAAGCGTCAAGAACTAGAACTGGTGACTTGGAGTCTCCTGACTCAAAATGACCCTTGGTCCTCACCATCGGTTTCATTTTTTCAAAAACATTATTATTTATCCATAATATATCATATTTAGATTTATCGCACAATAGCGTTTTAATAACAGCATGTTTATTTAGATCAAACGTTGCATTTACCGATTCTCAAGCGCAAATAATCCCCTGATCATTCATAAAATAAAACTGGCATCAGTCTAAATAATCAACTTTAGGATGGCCTGTTTCTGTCTTCTAATCTGGAGAAATTTTTATACTATTTTAGTAAACTCAAAGAATATTTGTTGTGCTTCATATATCACGTGGTGTATTAAAAGGATTCGTCTGTGTATCACTGATGACTGACGGGGGTATTGTTGATGCTTAATGTTTTTGTTTATTTATTTTAGATCAAGGTTAAATCCATGCACCATTTGCAGATGTCAAAAGAGAAATACGAGAATATTATTCTTCCCTATCATCTTTTAAGAACAACGAAAAAGAAAAATTATCGTTAAAAAATAGAATAGACTTCGACATTTTTCTCTTTATCCTAATTAATGTAGTAAAACATATTCACCATTTTAGAAACATCCAACAACATGGGAAAAATAAATAAAACCTAATGTATGGGTCATTTGTAAAACGAGCGTACTTTCCAAACTTCCACATAAAATAGGCATGTTAAAGACAGTGCACAGTGTCACTTTATTATCTGATCAGATTTATGCTATTGCCAACTAATTCCCGCACGTGCGGTTACAATAGAGTTATATTGGATGAAATCTCCGTAATTTTTTGGTTTGTAGACCCTTCTACATTTCACTATCAAAACTCAGCTTTGCCATTTTATTTGCTTAGTTCTGATATTTATTTGATGTCTTTCATTTTTTTTTTCGTTTCTTTTTTGTTTTTGAAGTAATTGCTTTTAATATCTAATAAAACAGTATAGAATATAGAGTATACATATGAAAACATACAGCTTATATTTGATATCAATATTATCCCTCTCAAGTTCATCTCTTGCGGGAACTGTGCCAAACCAGCAGCACCCTTTCATGAACGTTCATTATACAAATGATGATGAGTCCACTCCGAAAATACATGGAAAGTTTTTGCATCTGACTGATATACATGTAAGTAAATACTACGAACCAATTTTGTACCTAACTCATATATTCAATGTATATCACACACTACGTTAGATGGACAAACATTATAATGTAAAAGCTACCATTAGCTCAGATTGTCACCGTCTTCCTGAAAAGCATAAAAAGAAGAAAGAGAGAGCTGGTTTATTAGCAGGCTATTGGGGGGCACCCAACAACGACTGTGACTCCCCTCGCCGCTTAGTTACCCATTCAATAGAATACATAGCAAATGAATGGAAGGATAAAATAGATTTTATTATTTGGACCGGGGACAACGCAAGGTAAATATGATGGGCCTCAATTTTGTGTTTGTGTTTTCATGTGCACATGGATATCCAAAGTGGGGTAAAAAAGGGTAGTAGTTTCAAAGATAATGACTGTTATGACGTTTAGACATGATGGCGATGCCTATGTACCTAGAACTAAAAAGGAAATCATTGGCTATAATATCAGAGTGTCGTCATTATTAAAGGAAGCATTTCGTTTAGACAATAATAGACTTCTACCCATAGTTCCCTGTTTAGGTAAGTCGGGAAATATCGATATACATGGAAATAAACCTGGAAACTAAATAAGCAAATGACGATTTTCCAAAAGGCAATAATGATGTACACCCTCACAATTCACTTCGAGGAATGAAAAACAATCCCCAGCTTTTAGAATATAGTGGCATTTGGAGTGACTTTATTCCTGAGAATCAAATAAAATCTTTCCAGAGAGGTGGTTACTTTGCAATAGATGTTGCACCCGGCATACGCGTACTTTCATTAAATACACTATACTTCTTTGGTTCTAATGATCTTGTCAACACCTGCAGTGATAAAGAAAGTGCTGGACATCGTCATGTAAAATGGATGAGGAAAGAATTTAAACGTGCTCGCGACGACGGTGTCAAAGTTATTGTTATGGGACATGTTCCCCCGACAGTCAAGACTTTCAAGGACAGTTGTTTGGACGATTATATTAAGCTATCTATCAAATTTGAGGATATTATTATGGGTCATATGTATGGTCACTCAAACATGGATCACTTCCAGGTAATTAGTAGGGGAGCTATCAAGAATTCGCTTTCGGTTGAAAAGGATCATGCCGATATGGATATTACTAGAGACACGGGGAGATTTGTATCTACATTGCACGACCAGTATAAAAAGGTTAAAAAAGTAAGAGATTCTGAAAAACTTGTTGTAGTCCACATAGCCCCTCCTATGCTTCCGCTCTTTTATCCAACTTTTCGCATTAATGAATATGAAGCGAACCGAAGCTCAAGCCATTTTGGAGATTGGTTACAGTACACTCAGTGGTTTACAAACCTTACTTATTGGAATGAAGCTCGCCACCCTGTAACAGATAAACACTTATCACCTCAGTTTGAAATCGAGTACTCTACAAATGAAACATATGGTATGACTGACTTGACGTCCGAACGTTGGCTCGATTTTGCAGAGGAATTGGCATCTAAAGAAGATAAAAAAATGTGGAAGACCTATTTAGCCAATATGTTTGTACAAACAAATAATGACTGGTATGGCCAAAGTATTGATCCCCCTACTGGAGATATGACTTGGTGGGATTGGTTTTGGAACTCTATTCAACAAACAATCAAAAATAAATTCCTATGATTTTCATTTGTTTTTAGCTTTATTAAAACAACGATGTTATTATTTTTTTACTCATTGGGTTGAACAGTGGTATTTTTTAGTCATAAAATGATATGTATCTTTATCAATTATAAATTCATAGGTCGCCCTTTCGGGGAAGTTTTCAGTTTTCTTATTAGGAACCTCGGTTGGTTGGTTGATTTGATACAGCTTGTTGCTATGAAATCAAACAAAAAAAAATGAATAAAAAGTATAATTTTTAATTATCTTAATATCATATATTTTGATTTATTGTGATCCTCTTTTCATTCGAATCAGATGCATATATAGCAAATAGAAAGAAATAAGATATTATTATAGTAAATTAAAATATTTATTAAGAAAAATGCTAAAAAATTATCTATGTAATAATTGTAAATTAAGGAGGAATAACAAAGGTTGTTTCAGCAGCAGTAGCAGCTTCTGTTGTGGAGTCGACTGTTTGTGATGCTTCTGTCGTGGTGACAGAGCCTTCAGTAGTTGCAGTAATGGGAGGAACTTCGGTTGTTTCAATAGAAGTGGTGGTAGTAATAGTAGAATCAATGCTTGTAGAGGTAGGTTCCAAAATGGTGGTAGTCACAGTGGCATTCATCGATTGAACAGCTCGGAGAGCAGCAGCGGCATCCTTCATACCTACCTTTACATTCTTTTGTTCGTAGTACATAGCACCATGGAAAGATTCGCCAACTACAATAGTGACGTTTTGTAAGACATCGACAATTTTTTGGTCAGCAGGAAGACCGAGGAATTTAATTGCAAAAAGTAAATCCGCAATTTCCAAAGGCATGTATTGACTTTGGATTTTTCCTTTAGCTGGTACCGTAACAGCTGGTGAGAGAGCGGCTGAAATAGTACCCATCTTCTTATAGGTGGAATCAATATTAGCGTATACATCAGCAGAGACCTGCTCCACAGTGTATGAAGTATCAAGAGGATTATTAAAATTAACAGCAACCTTGGGAGAGAGCAAATTGGAAACATCCATAACTGTGCTATCAACTAAAGATGCAGGAATACCCCGTAAGCTTGTTTTCAAGGTAACTTGTGAAAGACCGGGCTGAAGTGGAATAATCCTTGTAGAATTGGCAGTACCTTTAACGGTCAAAGGCGTAACCTTTCCAGTCAAATAGCTTGTAAGCATAGTAGAGAGAGAGTAAAGATCGGTACTGGTCATCTTCATTTTAGCAGACATGGTATTATTACCTGGCTTGATAATGGCATTAGGCAAAGTAACAAAACCGACAACTTGGCTAGTTTGGTCCATCACAACATTAAAGTTAAGATCTCCTGCAGTGATTGTAATCTGAGAAGGATTATTCAAACCAATAGTAAGCTCAACATCGATATAAGTAGGGTATCCACCAACAACCTTAAGTGAAAGAATCTCGGTAGTTCCGCCAAAATTATTAAAACCTATTTGGTATTAATCAAAGGAGTTAGATATGCCTATTTATATTACATAACAAAGTTCATATGTAAATTTACCTGCTAAGGAAGTAGTAACATTAAAGTCAATATTATTGAGCTTGAGATCACCGACAGCAGTGTGAGCAACAGAGTTAGCTACACCTTCAAGACCGAAAGGAACTAGTGGCAATAAAGTAAGACCGCCAACAAATTGAGTGAAAAGACCCTCAGCACCAGAATAGACCTTGAATGGAATATCATTGAACGAAGTGTGAACAATGCCATCCTGGGTAGTATTAGCAGGACGATCAGGAATGTCCAAATTAGCTACCTGATGACCACTGGATGCAGCATCAACCTTCATGTTAAGGGTAGTCACAGCAAGAGGGAAACCAAATGGATTCTTTAACTGGGCTTCAACATTTTGGGAGCCAGTAGGAGGAGCAAAAGGATTCTTAGTGAAGTCAATCTGCAAATCTTTCATTGTAACAGCAGAAATCAACTTGGGAGGGGAATCAGGACCAGGAAGAACCACGTTAGAGATCGTCAATGTCTTAAAAGCATCAGAAAGCCAGTTAACAACGCCATTGGGACCAGATGCAGAAGCACCCTTAATGGTTAAATTAGTGCTGTGTGCACTCAAGAAGTTTTCGAATACAGTGGTAATAGCAGCAATACCTTCAGGACTATCTTGATAGACTAAGCGTCCTTTCATTGGAAGATCAGCAGTACCTTGGGGAGGGAAAACAGCTTCAGCAGCAGATCCAAGGGGACCAAGGAACACATCTTCATAATAAGACTCGAAACCAACATTAGCAAAATCAAAACCAACTTGGCTAGGGTTAATAATACTAGTGTTAGCGGTAAGGGTAATACCACCTGCGGGGTCATTTGAGGGTAAATCAAATTTGTTGATAGTAACAGCATCCTTGAAACCATTGGCACCGGCAAGTGTAACAAACTTCTCCATTGAAATGCCAGTGAAAGTAAAACCAAGAGCATTGACACTAACATCTTTAGTATAGATATCCCAAACAAATTTGTCATTATTAATCATATAAGCAGCAAACTTAGTCATGGCTTCAGTGTTTGTGATGGAAAATTGGCCATTAACTTCAAAAGAGGCACCGACACCAGCCTTAGCTTGGATAGCACCCATAGTAACTTTTCCTAGTTCACTTCCTTCAAAAGCAACAGTCAATGGTGTAGGGAAGCTAATAGTAGCATCCATGGGACCAGTTTTAGAAATTGAACCCTTCATTTTAACATTGAAGCTTGATTCAGTAGGAGCAGACATAACAATAGACTCAAATGAAAGAACAGAGCCATCCACAATCTGTTGAACAATTGGTTGACCAACAATAGGAATGAGAGCGGTAATTGTATCGTCAGTAGTAGTTTGAACAGAAGCTTGGGAGAAAGAAAGAGTATTGTCATATTGACCGATTGTCAAACCAGAAGCAAGTGAAAGGTCTACCTTTAAGTTCTTCATGGCATCAATAACAAAGTTAGATATATTAAAGCCGCTAAACAAACTTGGATCAGCGTCGACCTGTTCTTGACCTTCGATGTTGAAACCACCTAAAGTTAGCAAGGCATCAAGAGGACGAGTATCTAATTGAGAGGTAACTGCAAGGGAACGAAGCAAAAGCGCAACAGCAGCAGGTTCAGTATTCATCACCATGTTAAGATCACTGGATTGAACAGTAGCATGACCTGGAATGATAATAGGATTACTACCAATATCCTGATCAATGTTACCAACAGGCATTCCATTGTAGCTAACTGAAGAGACGACCTTATGGATAGACATACCAGCAGAGAATGGGTTGGCGATACTGACTTTAACATGAACAACACCGTCACTAAGAGTGCTTGGAAGAACTGTAAGAGCAGAGCCCTGAATTAAAGCAGCTTTAAGGCCAGGTAAAGTAGAACTCAGGGAAACATCTTTGAGTGCGTTTGCAAGAGAAGCAATTGGAGTGGATCCTTCTTGACCGGCAATTTGAACAGAGTTGTCACTTCCCATTACAAATGAACTAAGTAAATCCTGACCAACTTGAGAGGACTTGGGGTCAAACTGAGCAACAGCTGTAAGGTCATTAGAACCACGGTTCAGAGTTAAATTTTTTAAGATAACAGCACCAAGAGTGGTAGATTCAGACATCATCGCAAATGAAACATCACCAGTAGAGATACTGAAGTCAGAAGGATTTGTCATTGTAACATTAATTCCTAGCTCAAGATAATCGGCTTGACCACCAGTAACATCAAGGCTATTAATAACAGTGGCGGTTGAATTAAGGAATTGTAAACCATTAAGTTGGGTAGGGAGCTCAAAGTTGATACCAGAGAGAACAAGAGGTCCAATTGTGGTATTAACTTTAGTAGTGGCATTACCGGCAACCAAGAAAGTATAGTTTCCAGAAGAAGTCAATGCATAAGTGTAATCATTGAAAACAGCTTCTTTCCCAGCGATACCATTAATGTTAGCATCAGGAATAGCAAATTGAAGTTTACCAGCGGCTTGATCACTTTGGGAAGGAACATAAGGAACGTTGAGTACTGCAAAGCTATTAAAGGCACCTGAGTTATTCAATCCAAGAGTAATATTTTGGGTAACTTCTGTGATATTTAAAGCGAATCCAAAAGGAATTGAAAACCCAGCAGTAACAGCAGGAGCAACAATATGAGGTGAATATGGGGCGTCATTATTAAAGTTAAGATCAAGATAACCCATGCTTACAGAGTTCATAATCTTCAAAGGCTGATCAGCACCAAGAGCGACATGAAGTGTGACTGATTTAAGACCCTCTGATAGCCAGGTGATAGGGTCTCTTCCATTAGGTGCAGCAGAAACTCCAGTAGCAGTGGTATTGGACACCTTTCCAGCAATATAGTTCGAGAAAAGAGTGCTGACTTTCTGCTGGGCAACAGGATCAGCTGCTTGGGATTTCATTGTACCTTTAAGGAGAATATTATTATCACCTTTTTGGAGTGTGACATTATCAGAAGAGACGATACCAAGAGACACACCATCGTAGGCGATGTCCATCTGAATAAGTCCAAGTTGAACACCAATAGGAGAGGGACTTGTGAGCACAGTACCAAGTTCAATTAGAATACCGCCGTTAGGATCATCCCCAGGAAGTTGGAAAGAGTTTATTTTAACTTGAGGGAATCCGTTCATGCCTTCAAGAACAATGTCCTTATTCAAATCAACGTTTGCAGTTCTAAAAAAATTAAAATTTAAAAAAAGTAAAACAATTGTTAGCTCAGAACAAAACATAGAAATAACATTCAACACACCTAGACAAAGCAGTAATCTTAGCTTTACCATTTAGAGTCCAAGTGAACTTTTCAGCAGCCAGCATATATTGTGAGAAAGCAGTAAAAGCAGCAGCGTCAGTGATGATAAATGGGGTGATTGTATCAATCTGACCACTACCGCCACTAATATGGGTATCAGGAAGAGTAATATGACCAAGAATAGTGTCGTTATAAACAACATCAACATTATCTATGAATTGAATATTGGCACTGAATGGACCAGTATTCTTAAGATTTGTCTTCATGTGCATATAGAATGTAGAGTTTGCATCGCCAACAGATTGAACACCGGTAGGAGCATCAAAACTAATTTGGGCGGCATCGACCTCAATTCGTGATTTGTTCAGAAGAGACTGAGCAATCTTGGGGAAAGCTACAAAAAGAATCAGAACCACTACTACGACCACAATGATGACAGTAAGAATTGAGCAAATGAGCCAGTATTTCTTGTTTTTATAAAATGGCCTTTTGACAGGAGCAGCAGGTTTTTCGACGTATTCTTCATAGAATGAATTCTCTTGCATAGCTACAGCGTCGTTGTGTTGTGTTGTTGTTACAGTTTCATGATGGTAATGATGATCATTAATATTAGAATTTGCAGCAATATGCTGCTCATCACTAATGTGTTCAGACATTAAGCAATTATTTTCTATTTATATTTGAAAGAGTGGAGGTATATTCAAGGACTATGTGCAGAAGAAAAATAATTTGGTCAATCACAGTATTTAAAAAAAGCATATTGTTAATTTGTAGTACTTACACGAATTATTGTTTTGTTTTGAAAATAAAAAGAAAGGAAGGATGATAATCTCAACAATAAACACCCAACTTACCAACATATATAGGTACTTGCTGGCTTTCTGAACCCGATCTATGTTACTGTTTCACAAATCCTAAATCGGAAAATCTCCAGTTTTAAGTAAAAAGACAGGTACTCCCATAAACTTCATGGAGATACACAATGTGATCACCAATTACTGAACTCAGTACCTTTTTTCATGTGAATTACCCACAGAACTTTGAATTAAAAATTATTACCTGAATTTCAACGACTGATACACAATGCATAGTTTGTATATAGCATAAGCTAAGGGCAAAAAAAAATCTCTAGTTAATTCAGGGAAGAAATTTAGCTTTTTACTGGGCTTTTAAAAAAAAAGGTGCTTACTCAAATTATTTAGTTAGTGATTAGTTTGGTTAGTTTAAAAAGAAAAAATACTGCAAAAATTATAAGCTATTATTACACAAAGAGACTTTGTTCTTTGTTCAACTTGTACACATATCCAAATAGAGCTAGTTGGCTTGCACTAGCTCTTTTTCTTTTTGACACTTTTGCATAGTTCATTGCTATGTGCTTTACTCAATGACTATATTAAATCATAAATAGATTCACAACTTAATAAAATTATATCATCGATAATGTAGTAATGCTATGTGTAAAAGCATGTTCTTTATATTGATCTAGATTGTGAACTCCGATAAAATTCACTGTTCGCCCTGGGTTCCAATGTTAATTCTTATTACGTTTACACACAATGCAGTTTCTCTGTTGTAAACTTAATAATATTGTAGCCAGTTGAGAATCAATTAGTATTTAAATCAGCGCATCAAAGGAAATTGTTAGGTAATAAAAAACTTCATAACCATTCTCAAGTCGATACAGCTTCTAAACATAAAATCCAGTCACTAAATATACATAGTTTTATAGAATTACACCAGGCCAAATACAATTATAAGGTTCAAAACGCATTCTCTTATATACCAACTTTTCTGCGCTGTTACTGAAGACTACATATTCGTTTTATCAAAGTAGCGTTGCAAAAACAAATTTGAAATTTCTTTGAGCCACTCAGTCCTTACTTTGCACTTGTATTTCTTTTTTAAAAAATAAAAACGGGGTTATTTAACCATTTCTTGGTGTTATTGTAGGTTATGTTGCTTATGTCGCCATTTATAAAGAGTGATTGAACAACATACTTGAATAAATCACCATCATTTACCGGAAATAATATCCTATGATGTTCCATGATGTTAGACAGCAATTAGTTGTAACATATATATATATATATTTATAGACTACAATTTCCTATTATATTTAACTCATAAAATCAAACCAACGTGTTGAAATACTCAAACCATCATATATCCACTGTAATCTATAAACGCGCATACAAAATAATTCACTACTTATTACTTGGCCACTATTATATTATAATAATAAGATAATTTTTTCTGAATGACCAGCACAACAAAAAAAAGAATGGGTTTATACTAAATGATATGCTTCTCGTTAAGGTAAATATTGTCGTGATATGGATAATAAATAGTCGGGATATGTATTTTATCTATTTTCATTCGTTAAAAAAAATCATACATTTTCGCAGAAGAGTTCATATCTAACGTAGCATCGTTTAGTACATTTGACCGACTGAGCGCCCGTCCCCAATTTTTGAACGAAACGTTGAAACTAATAAATATGAAGATATATCACAAATATTGATTGCAATACTAAGTGATACTCATGACAGAGGAGTCAATGCCATGAGCTGCCATTGACAGCTAATCTTGTCCCTGGGAAAAAAAAATGTTCGAAGACCGGGTTTTCGAATATTTTTATTGAGAACACCAATGCCGTTTTTTGGAAACAATGCATCATCCAAAAAAAAGTTTACACTGCTTGTGATACTCCAGCATTTCCTCTTGATGGCGGTGATTTAACCTTATCAAGCCATTGTCCTATGAAATGGTGGATGATAATACTGTTAAGATCTTAAGGCTTCATTCCTCTGTATTTTTTATTGTTTTATTTTGAATAATTTTCAAAACAATTATTAAACTATAATTTCTATTGATTTATTGATAATAAAACAACAATACTGCTTATAACTTTAACAGAGATGTCTATATCTGTAGTAAAGCTATTAATGATTTCGAATGACGTTTGAAATAGTCATTCAATATAGCCAGTAACCAAATACCACAGTTTCAGACACAGTATATATGCATCGACCAAATATTCATTACGTTAAGTATGAATCATCAATGTCTAACTTCTATATAGTTGATTTGTGAAAAAGTGGTGCAAATATTTTATCAATGTAGTTATGTTTATAAAAGATGTACCTTTTGTAGATCATGAAATAAAGGTATTTCTGTTACTCTAAATAAGTAATTCACGAAGAACACCAATAGACATAGATTATTATTAATAGTTCCGACAGCACTTTGTGTGGTAGCTCTGATCTACCTTGCAAAGCCACTTGCGCACTGACCTCTTTCCGTACCTCTTACTCCTGTGCACAGGTTTCTGTATATTTTTCGTTATCGAATAAGAAATTTGTGTCCATGATTCAAATATTTAGCCAAAAATAACAACTCTTGTCAATACCTGTGCCCATAACTTTCCTTTTTCGAGCGGTAAAAATTATATGAAAAATTGGTCACATTTTTTCTTTCAAAAACAGTAGCTAATGGTTCTGCAAAAAGAAGAAACTGCGGAATTCTCAACATATATTCCTTGATAATAATCTTGTGATTTGTTTTTTCATCTAATTTTCCCATTAATATAATACGGGCATTACTAAATTGTAAGGCTTTATTCTACCTTATTTAAACTGACTCCCGGCTGCTCGGCCATTACTCATTATGTTTAATGAATTACTTAAATAATATAATACAATAACTTTCTATGTTCAATTGTTAGTATCCTTGTGTTAGTGTCACTAAAAGCCCAAACAATTACTCCTGAACATATACAGAAGTATGATAAACGTTCCAAGTACAACGCTTTATATATAGTAATCATACGTATTTTCTTAACAGAAGGATTTAAGGTGGAAATGTTTCTCAAAAAAGAGTATATTCAATCGATACAATTGTTGGAGAATGGGGAAAAAATGAGATTAGTTTACGAATTCTGTTTTCTAACTGAGATCTAGAGTTAGCTTTTATACATCCAATACGAAAAATTAAAAATCACTTATTTGTCACATTTCTATCTATGACCAAAAAAAAAGAAATAGCACTAAAAACTCTAGAAAACAGAATATCTGTTTAAATAACCCATTCAACTACAACTTTAATAATGATGAGAGAAAAAATACTTAATAATTTAGTTTTCCTTTCATATATATTCTAAACCCTATTCTTGAGTTTCAATGTAATCAAAGGTATTTAAGTATAACTAAATACTTTCAAGGTTAATTAGTACACACTAATACCTCTTCTTCCTCTATTTTAAATTTGTTGAAATTTTGTAAATGATATTTGAGGTTTAAAGGTTCAAGCTCTGGCAATACACTTTCTTGAAAAACGAGCCAAATGTGTCTCATAAGAGAATGGTGCCTTTAATAAAAAGCTTGCTTTAGGATGTAATATTATTGAGGGTGGATTTTTTATTTTAAAAAAAGCCAGTACTGCTGTACAAGTATTTATATTAGTTTCGGAGGAATAAAGAAAACTGGTGATGGATAGTAAACCCACCCTTTACCCTTAGAGATACACATCTAGTTGTCTCAGCGGAACACTTCCCGTTTAAGAAATTTAAATACTAAAACACATTAAAGTGCACCGGAAAAACAAACTGAGTCTAAAGAGGCCTTATAAGGTTCTTAAAAGGCCCTTGATTATGTGCTACGCCTTTATTGTAGACTCACAAACGTCTAATAAACCTTGACCATGTTTGTAGGATATCATATTCACCTTTCATCCGAAAAACATACATTTTATTCCTATATAGCCCTCGTTTGGCCTCAAAAGATGAATATGAGCTCGAATAAATATGACTGAGACTTATAAAAGGTCTGCGAGTCTAGTGTAAAGGCGTAACATGTTGATAAGAATCAAAGAAGGTCATCATCAGGACCTTATGAGGCCTCTCTAGCCTCAGTTCATTTTTCCGGTGTTTGAGACTAAACGAGGGCTATTAAGGAACAAAAGGCGTGTTTTTCCGATGTGCATAGATTAAATAAAATATTTATTTTCGCCAATAATAGTACATGTGTATATTTAACAGATCATAAAACCGTAGAAAAAAAAAAGCTTGGTTGACCGCTTTAAATATGTAAAAAAAAGTGGTACCTAAACCTTCCAATCGACGCTTTTTCCAGGTCATTATAGAGCAACAGTACTTAGCATCGTAAAGTTCATTTTGTATTCCAATGCTTTCGAATGTAGGGGGTAGCAAATTTCAATTTTTAATGCCTTTAAATGTTTTTGAATGCTTTTAATTTTTTTTTTTCTCTATGTCATTTTTAGATGCTAAAAAGCATTGGAAATTGCCAGTTACCACCCCCGAAAACTCTGAAGCATTTGAATGTAAAAGAAACTTTGCTATAAATATTCAAATTTTCCTTAAGTCATTCAAATTGCCCTTAGAATATTCTCAGCTTCCATATAATATACCAAATACTTGAGGATTATTTAAAAGCATTCGCAAGCTATCCTTGCTATTAATGGATGGGAGTACTCTACCTTGCATTTTTGCACATTATAGGCATTAAAAGCATTTCAATGTAATTAAATAAAAAAATTATTTCACGATGCTATGTCATCAAATTGAAGTCGTCCAAACATGTCCATAGGGAACGAGTTTTATGATATTAACAACATATCCAGTCAGGTATCAAAAAAGATAAACAATTTGGAGAAAGTAATGCTATCTCTTTAGCCGTCGATTAGGCATATCTCCAAAACAGTTGGTTTACATCATTTGAACTTTTTTCCAAATATTAAGAAAAGCTATAAAAAAGCTCGAGTTAATTAATAAAGATGATTTAAGACAACTAAACTGAATATACTTAATCCCCTTTAAGAAATAAAGAAAACGAAAGTCAAAACAAATGTAGTCAGTTATTCTCACCAAGAGTATGTTATATCAGGCTAAATAAACCCAAGTTGATAACTATATACAAAAACATAGATTTGCTTCGATACAAATGCATATTTTATGCGTTTAACTTATGAATTAACTTGATGAAAAGCAATATATTTTTTCCTTTGTTTAAAAATATAGAGAGTACTCTATTTTTTTAATAATCAACATGTAGCACAAACTCTAACTTTAAATTAGCAAAAAAGAGATAGCCATCTTTCTTTTAGCTGCAATAATATAAAACAAACGAAAATGTTATATAAATAAAAAGGCAGAGAGGGGACTATTATTTTATCTACAAAACAATAAATAAATAATAATATTAAATGTTTTGGAATCGTTGAGAAGCGTAATGAGGATATTAGATGAGCGCCGGACATTTTACTGTCAAAATAAAATAAAAAAACTCATTACGGGTATATTTTAAAAATGTATCTCACCCTATCGCTAAGATATATATTAAATAGTACGAATAGATCTGACATTGGATTGGCAGCAATAAATACTTAAATAGAAGCAACAAATCACAAAAACATGTCATTACCATATAAAGAATAGAAAAGGAAACAGCTTGATATAGTAAATCAACCTACCAAAAGGCAGCACTTTTAGAAGAAGAAAACCTCTTTACAAACATTAGATCTAAAAAAATTAGACAAACTTGTTATACTTAGAATATACCAAGAGTATTCAAAGTCATATCTAGGTATACGGGAATCCAACGCTATAAATTGCACTATGTGCGAAGAGAAATGCAATGACACCTTACAAAAGTAGGATCATAAAGGTGGCTATATTAATACATCTGAAGTGTTTTTTATTTTATTTTTTTACTCCATGCGATCACTATTACATCTGATTGAGCTTTATCTACATTAAATTCGAGTTTTCTTTCTCAAAAGCTAAAAAATATCGCATTTAAACAGGGAAATAGGATTATAAATTATCCATGTAAATGGTGTTTCCATAAGTGATGTGTATTTGGTTACAGTGAAACAGATTTGATTTACTAACAAAATATTTGCTAAATACTATATAAAATATACACCTAGAGATTAAAATGCTTGAAAATTTTATCATAATCTGAATGATATTTTGCTAATCTCACAGGAATCACGATGAAGAATATGATAAAACTGTGGATACAGTAAGTCCAGGATAGTAACTTAAAAAAGAAGGTAATGTTGCAATGTGATCAAGAAATATAAACTTGAACATGCTTATTATATATTACCATGAAACTATATTTTATAATTATTTTCAATATGTGTAGTAATGTGCATATTGCTAAGCTGATCGCCTTCTTCTGTTAAGATATTTACCTTTATAATTCGGATATAGTATAGGAAAAAACATGACGTGTATTCCTTAATAGTCCTCATTCAGCCTCAAAAGGTGAATATGATCTCCAATAAGCTTTACTGAGACTTATAAGAGGTAGGTGAGTCTGCCGTAAAGGCGTAAGATGTAGAAAACACTCAAAGAAGGCCTCTATCAGGCCTTTTTAGCCTTAGTTTATTTTTCCGGTGTATTTGCTCTTTTTCTGAGACACAGAGAACAACTCCCTAAAAAAAAAAGCGACGCGTGTTATCAATATAAATCATACTAAATTTAATTTTGACAAAGTAAAACTTAGTCAACTCAAGAAAGCATTATCGTTTATGCGGCTGCATACAGCATCCAGGCTTATCGTTTTACCGGATTACGACATTTGGCAAAGAAGTGAACCTGTTACTATATACTCTAACTATTGTTTGATCTCTAAGGTGTGATATTTGCTTATTGATTCTAAAAAAAAAAAGCAGAGAGAAAAGAAGTAAAACTTAAAATATTTCACTACATTTCGACTATCCTATTTTCTATGCTTGTGTATTTAACTATGGAAGAATCTGTAAACCAAATCATAATTCAAACCTTAAATTGGTGCACAAACAAGAGGCATTTTTTCAATAATGTTCATGTGATTTTCATAAAAAGCAACCCTTTGATAGAAAACCAATGAAACATCGTTTATCCAGTAATTCAAGATCTAAAAAAATATATATGTGTTGATTTGCTAGTTGTATGTGTAACAGACCATGGAAACAAACGTACATTCTTCTAATGTTGACAGGGAACGTTTGACTTAACGTCATTAGTACATCAGACTCAAATACATATTGATGATACTGATAAGTTTTTAAATTAACCAAGTTTCATCAACAGAAGGTGTGTAGATATAATTTAAATGTTGGAGTGTTTTATTAAACTCTTAAGATTATTGATTGAATAGAGAACAACAATCAAAAAGCAATAATTACATTGTTCTGAAATTGGTCTCATGAATTTATTGTAGCCTGTAATTGGCTTGAGATATGGCGGTTAAACGATGATCTGTCATTCTCCCACGCACCATCTACCCCGCATTTAAAAGTATCCAGATTAGTGTTCTTACACTGTAAAAAAAAGAAAGTTATCATGTACAAATATGGCAAAACCCAATAGAGAGTATTATAAACTCGGTATAAAAAATTGAATCGTGTAATGGAGTTTACCTTTTTGGAATGTGGGGAAGTCCTACTGGCTAAATTTTTATTCCTCCCCTTTATTTTACTCATGGAAGGTTGTACTGTTCTCTAAAAAAGAACACTTCTGTGCCTTTTTTTTTCATGAGAAAATAATACAAGAAATATTTTATTTTACCCAAGTCTTGGGCTTATCTTTATTTTTACATAGTATCATCTCATATGTACTAGCAGAAGGTAGTTTTTTTTATATGTATTCTATAAAATACTACCATTTGATGGTGTATATCAACAGGATAGGTTCGCTGCATGAATTTTAACTTCGATGTTGCCATATGTGACCATTCCTACCTCTTGGGATTCTGGGAGGACGTAAATGAGTAATGTACGGAACCAATGGCAGATCTAACGGTGTTTTAAATTATCTTCGTTTTTGAGAACCGTGAGTAAAGCGTTATCTTTCAGTAGAAAGAAGTGTAGCAAAAAGTAATAACAAGATGTCAAACTGATGTGAAATAAAGTGTCAAACAATTGCAGATCTAATATTATTATGATACCAGGGTCCTTCCACTAACAGATGTAGGCACCGCGGATAGATTGCAGTTTAAGGAAATCGACACACCCCAATCTAGAAAAAGAACCGAACGATCCAAAAAGCACAAAGAAAGTTATACAAATATGACAGATTCCCATTTTACAGAAATACAAAGTTACCGGATATGTTAAAGGATTTCTTTAGAAAAAACAGCAGTATGTAGCTGCTCATCTTCAGATATCTGGGGTTTTCCTATGTTTGTGTCCCCGCATTGATTGTACTTTTTCCCTTATTTGGAAACATATCACCCTATAAGCTCTTCATCAAAGGTACCTTAAAATAAACGGTATTGGTTGGCTAGCTAAATTGTTCCCCAACAAAACTATATAAAGCCAACTAATTTTTTTATTCTGTTTTTTCCTTGCTTTTCCCTTTCTCAAAAAAAAATGACTGTCGATCAAGAAATTATTACTCACCCCGTTCCTGAGCGTCTCTTGGATGCTAACCAGTGCCCTGTTCCCCATGTAAACTCCATGGAGCAATATAAGGCTATGTGGAAAGAAAGTGTTGAACAACCCGACAAGTTCTTTGGCAA
>VCJK01001024.1:30757-41322 GCA_024139485.1 Backusella psychrophila | reverse complement strand
CACAAGTGAATATAAGGTAAACAAAGGTCTTCTTGATCAGGTAACCTATTTTGGATAAGCGGTATTTCGAAATGTCAATTTTAGAGATCTTCAATTTTCTAGAATTAATTTGCTTGCTAAGGATTTAGAGCGTAAAGGGTGATGTAAAGGGTGGCTTAGGACCGACGAAAAGCGGTAAGCAAAACACAAGAGTTCACGACATTAAAAAAAAGCCCTGTTAGCTCAATCGGTAGAGCGTGGGACTTTTAATCCCAAGGCTGCGGGTTCGACCCCCGCATAGGGCTTTCTTGAATGACACTTTAGTCTTTATACTGTTTTTATTTTCGCTAGCATATTGATTGAGTCATCATTTTTTTGTTTTATAGATTATATTCGATCTCACCTGCATATTTCTAAAATAACTGTGTAATAAAATCCATTTTTATTAAAGTATAGCTTGTCCAGAGTCAAAGATCTAAAAAAAAAAAAACAATAAAAAGTTCCCTGAAAGCTGATGCTATAAAGGACGAAACTAGTAAATTATCAAACTACCAGAATAGTAATTCAACAAATGAAACTGACAGGTACTACCATTCATGCCACTATTGAGTACCTAATTTCATGTAAAGAGTCTAGTAGTTATTTAGTATCTAAATAAGCTGTAAATATATGAATTCTGTAACGGTCTTATATATATGTATAAAACTATGTGTTTTATTAGTGCTAATAGAAGTGAATATTTCCAATATCACTGATATTACAAGTAATGCTTTACGATTAAAAGGCTACACGCGTCATATTTTTGTAGTGTCATACATTTATATCAACAGTTCAATGATTAGCTCATCAGAACTACTAGTAGGTAAAGGCACAATAATTTTTTTTTGCCAACTTACATCTGTTCAGTTTAAGATTCAGATCTACTCATTTTGATCTAGCAAAAGTCATTGTCCGTTAAACCGCGCCTTATTCTATATTAGTAGAGTGCCGCAGTTTTGCACAACTCTTCCAAATATTCATTTTCAATCAAATGGAACACAAAACGAAAAACTTTTTTACGCTCATATATGAGTATTGCTTTTTTTAGTAAAGTGTATTTATGAATACATCAGATCATAAAATCAATTGATGGCATCTATATCTATAGTAAACATCATCGTAGCATAGATAATCTTTATGGATCGCTTGATTATGTATCATCTATCATATGTATCAATCATAATTGCTATCACTATTGTTAATAAAACTGCAACTAAGTGTTTAGATATAAAGCAAGACAGGATAAGACAATGTGACTAATTGGGAAGATCAATAACCGAAAATCTGATCGGAAAGAGTACCATGTGAGCTTAAAATAGTGTGATATAATTTATTATCCCAAATACGGGGCATTAATATTTATTATTTAATAAAGTAGTTAGAGTTATATGAATAGAATTAGGATTATGAGAGTATTCTTCTCCAATTAAATTTTGACTTTGAAGGTGAAATTTGTTCTAATAATATGAGAAACAATGTATTTAGATGATTATGCCTTATACATAAATATAATAAAGTTTTGAATTAGTTACCTTCATCGTTATTTTGATCATTATCAACAACTGTATCATCATGACTATCATTGTCGGTTAAACCAAGTGGACGCATAAATAAGAAAAAGAAATATGCAAGCACCATTAAACAAAGGGCAACAATGGCCAAAATACGTTGTACATTTCCATAAGCAATGACTGCACCAGCATGTTGATCATCTGGTAGTTTGTTGATGTAATCAATAGTGCCAAGAATCAGTTCAGAATCATATTCACCAGGAACATGAGCAGCCAATTGTGCAGGGAGCATACCATTCCAAATTGCAGCAGCAATAGATCCACCAACACTAGAAGCAATATATCCACCAATTTGGAAGAGGGATGTTGCTACGGCAATATCTATTTCATCATGTCAATACGTTTTAACCTAGAATTTTAAATTAAGTTTATACCTTGATGAGGAACAGAGCTTTGTACAGCGACAAGAATGGGAACATAGATCATTCCTGCTCCAAAACCTGCAATTACTTGAGTAATTACTACAAAAGCAGTGGAGGAGTCTGGATAACGAGAGGGAATCATAAGACCAATACCAATCATCATTAGAGACATACCAATAAAGACAATTGGTCTATAGACTTTGAAGTATTTCATAGCATAACCAGCACCGACTTGGGAGATTAAAAATGCTGCATCGTAACTGCGATCAATATATGTTGATTCTTGGTTACCAATACGGCGAGAAATTTGCAGATAGGTAATGAAATACGTCCAATTAGAGGCACTAATAACACTGATCATGGCACAAGAAATGACACCTGCAATAGGTGTAGGAGTGTCCCACTTGCCTAAAGGAACTAGGGGCTTTGTGGCAAATTTACGTTCCCATATGGCAAATAGAATACCGCTAACTGCACCAGCAACGAGACAGCCAATGGTTCTAGAAGAGTTCCATCCACCCCAGCGAGATGTCGCAAGTACAAGAGGCAATAGGATCATACAAAGAAATCCAACAAGAAGCAAACTTCCAACAATGTCAATTTCAACTAGAACGTGCTTGATTTTCTCTACCAAAGGTTTTGGTTCACTCTTCTTTCTTGGTTCCAGTTGACCAGATTGCTTGACGGTATGTTCCAGACGGAAAAGACCTACTAGTAATGGGATAGAAGTAACAAGTATGCAGAATGAAATCATTGCATAAGTCCATCTCCAGTCTTGTCTTGTTGGACTACCTAGAGCTTCTCCAACAATAGGAGCAACCCAAATATTAATCATAGCAGGGAAATCGTAAAATGCTTGGAAGAGACCTCTATTTGCAGACGAAGTAATATCTATAGAAATGTTAATACCAGTTTTTCTAAAGCTAAAGTGGAACTTAGCATATACCTGCAATTAGCACATGTCCCAAAACGCCAACTCCGGTTAAGCCAAGAGCATAGATAACTTGCCCACCCTAAAAAAAAGTAAGTATCATATTGACATATATACGAAAAAAAAAACAAGTACATACAACAAGCGTGTCCATATTCTTTGCAACAGCTTGAACAATACCAGAAAGAACATAGAAGAAAATAGCAATCGAAAAAGCTTCTGTTCTACCAATTAAATCGGATAGTTTAGCGTACATAGGCAAGAGTACTGTGTCCAAAATATAGAGAACGACGCTAATAAGACTAGCAATATTAAGAGAATTGAAATAACTTGTGATTCCAACATTAGCAGAGTAAACAACGTTTCCTTCCCAATTTTTAGCCCAAGCTAATAAAATAATACTATATCAATTTGTTAGTATATGGATTTATCAGCTTATGTGGCAAAGAAAGTTACCCAGTAATAACTAATATTTTGTCCCGTTTGCTTGCCAATTTCTTCATCAATACAACTTTTCTGATACCATAAGGCACCTCTTGAGTATCATCCAGATCTTCTTGTTTTTCAAAGGAGAGTGTAGATTCATTCTTTTTTTCTTGTGTTTCCATTTTGAAAATAGAGTAAAAAGTGAGAAAGATATCTTTCAAATTATCAGATCATCTGGCTTTTATAAGATAACAATATGTGACGATCAATTAAAAATAGTGCTGGGATAATACTATTTATCAGATTCTGTATATTGCACCAGATATTTACGGTTTGTAATACGTTTGACTGTGGTGTAAACTTTTGTGTTGCATAGTTGTAAACTGTAATTGGTCATAAATCACTGGTTATAGAACCTCTAGAACCTTCGTTATTTACATCTAAAAAGTGTTTTCACAAGCTATTTGATTTACTTAATATATATTGAATAGCGTTGAGTAATATATTTTTTGCTTTTGTTCGCCCAGATCCGATGTTTTGATAAGGAAGTTGACCATTTATTTGTTTTTCAGTTGTAGTTTTTTATAATTGATCTTGGATCTTTAATTTCGTACTACACTATTCCCAGTTATTTTAGTTATTTTAGTTTCTGCTTTTTAAAAAAGGTTCTACATGTTTACATTCAACAGTGATATATATATATATTTTAATTCGATACATATTATACGGAAGACTATATTTTTTTCTGCCGTTTTTGGCCGAAAATTCAGTTACCAGGATAATCAGATAACTTCAGCATACTATAACGCTTTGTAATTCATAAAAGGCTACAAAAAAAAAACTGAAGAGTGCATTGAAGATAAAGGGAATCATGCTTAAAACTACATTACTAACATTAGTCATTGTTAGTTGCAATAGTATGATATAAGCTTAAAGTCGGACTATACATAGTGTGTATGGAACTCTATTTTATACATATTCTTCTTGGAGCATCATACCTTTAATAAAATAACCAGCAGTCACCTTGTGATTTTTTTTTGAAGTTTTAATAGACACAAGATTGAGTATCTATGGACCATATATTAACTCCACATTGTCATTGGAACTTTATTTCATTATTAAACTGCTGAATTGGTACTACATTACCATCCTCTTTTTTTCATATAACGAAACTTCATATTTAAAATACAAACGAATTACTAATCGAGTGCTTGAAAATCATATTTAATAACTTTTTCTTTATCTTTGAAAAGGACTTATGAGCAAACTCAATATCTGATCTCTTAATTCCTCATGGATGTATTAATGAAACCAGTGTATATTAACAATGTATAGCAATCATCAGATGACTTATTTAATTTTTTGTCATACTCATTATTTGTATGATGCATTATCTTCTGTTGTACTGGCAACTTTAAATACTCCAGGTATTCGGACAGTCAAATCCTATTTTATACAGGGGGTGATATCTTTCTAATATAATTCTCTGTAGGGTAAATAATAATGAAACTAAGAAGCTTAACGAAAGTATTACAATACATATTTTGTTTAGCATTCTAAATAAATTGATCAACTTAAAAATATTGCTATGGGTTTGGCTTAAGATCGAGGTTACCGCTTGTATGGAACAAAATAACAGCCATTTATTGTTATTGTTTTACTGTTAAAATAATAACATATATGTAATGTAATAAATATAAATTGGGTAGGCGATATCTATATATATATTCGACGCATAAAGTCAAAGATATAAATTTGATTATTAATGACAGGTTTTAATATAAACAATTACCATCGCATAAGATCATCAGATGAATGATAGCTGTAGCAGTTTCTGGCTTTATCTACTCAAGCAACATTATATGCAAAAAAAAAAGACATATTAGCTTGTTGTTAGATTTATTTTTTTGTATAAATAAATGTATCCATTTATTTTGACAACATACGAAGACAAGACTAAAACCAGCTATTTCTTAACAATTTAATTTTATTATATCTAATATACAAGGCCTTCTATATAAATGGTTTTTTTCCTTTTCTTTTTTCTTTCTTTCTCTCTGTCTCTCTTCCTTTTTTAAAGAATAAAAATGGAAACTGTCTCTTATAATCATTCAGCTAACAATATGACAGATTCTATGATCGTAAAAACCAATAAGTAAAAATAATATACTACAAATGATTAAAGTAGAGTGCCCTTACTTACTATTTTATTTTCAACATCAGTAATGATATCCGGTATAATATAACATTGGAAGGTAATATTCATTTTAAAGAAATATGAAGACAATGTTTTTCAAACAAAAATACTTTTTGATAATAGCTCCTACAGCCGCGGCACAAAAGGTTGAGGAAACTCCTCTTACTTATCTCAATAAAGGTAATGCAATAAAAGGCTCTAATATTATTTCTTATGGCTGACCTGTAGAAGGTCAATATTATATAATCCATTTAAAAGATAATGGGAAATATGATGGCGAAGTGAGTAGCACAGTAGTGGTTACTTTTCATGACGAAAACCACAGAGCTAATGCAGCAGATAACTGGAAAACTTGGTTAGCACAACAAAAGGAGAGCGACGACATCAGAGCGATTGAACTGGGTAAATAGTTGCCTTTTGTTTTCCAAATGTAGTAAATGTTGTCACTTATAAAATCATAGATATAACCAAGTGTAACAACGTTCAGCCTACTGAATCAAATTTATTTGATCGGGTTGCTTTTAATTGGAATGGTAAAACTGGATGCTCCATATGCGTTCGATTCAATTGCCTCTCTACAGATTTCTCAAGAATAAAAGGAGTAAAAGGGATCCCATTACGTCTTCATGTAGAATGTCGACAGAACCGAGATTATATTGAACGGACTTATTGTAGAATCAAGCTATTTCGAGATAAAGGTGCCGAGAGAAAGAATAAAGATGATGCAAAGCATATTGAGAGACAACTTGAAAAAATCCGTGGAAAAAATGGTGAATCTCATCCTTTTTGGTTGGCGTATACCCAAATACATCCTGTTACTTTATTTACCGAAAAAGTTCTACCAGAAGAAGAGAATACTCTTACTGATCCGCTTTCCTATGCTTTTAGGCTACCCGTTCCTACACAAGGAAAAAGAAGATTAGAAAGTCACCCATCACCTCTTGCTTCCAGCTCCCTTGAATTTGACCCGACTTATGTTCCTCAAAGAAGACGACGTATTGCTAGTAAGTTAAACAGATCTGTTTATAGCTACACACACTAATTTGTATATATGTAGAGATGAGTCTCTTAATTCGTTTCAGTGTCTCTGAAGTCTACCGGGTTATCTATCTTGAAAAGTTAACGGTCAACGAGTTGATTAGTAAAATAACTCAGCGTATGTCAGTTTCCAAACCAGTAATTCAGGTTATGAGAAAAAATAACGACAAGATTATCCTTATTGACGATGATGTTGTACATGAGATGGTGGAAGAGCAAGATATCTTAATAGAAACCCAAGAAGAAGACGAAGGGATTGTTTTGTTTCTTTGCTATTAATAATTGACAACAAATTCTGTTTTGCATATCTCTTGTTTTTTTAAATGCATTTTTTTTATTGTTACATGCGCTTAAGTCAATAAAAAACAAAATAAATCGAGAATAACAAAAGTAAATCAACTGATCGAAAGTAATTTTTAAGTACTAGAATAAGACACAAGAGGTCATTATGTTTATAAATTAAAGAGAGAGAGAGAAGTGCTTGTATTTTTTAGAAAAAAAGGCGAAAACGAGTTTATGCTGCAGTTCTTTGAGCCAAAGTAGTTTTACCAGTAAGACTCAATACGATACCTTGTGTTTTCGAGCGAGTACCAATATGAACAGTGACAGAACCATCACTATTCTTTTCAATAATCGAATTAGCAAGTGCATCGTCACCAAAGATACTTTTAGAGTACATATTAGCTGATAAGAAGCCACGATCGCCTTCCAGCTGCTTTTTGGGTGTTAAACAGCTCATATTTGTAGAATACATGAGATGCTGCAAGTAGGCTCGTAAGTCGCTATATTAATATAATTAGTGAATGGTATATTTTGATTATATGTTACCTATTTACTTACTCAATGTTTGTATTAATATTCATCTTGTTCTCCCACTCAAACTCGGTCTACATGGAGTGGAACTGAGTTTCATTACAGTAAGAAGGATTAATGTAATCCATGATGTCAATATAGATATCGTTTAGAACAACGCAGTTCTCGGTAAATCCATGGTCATCATAGACAATAATACCAAAGATAGCATCTGTTTCTGCTGAAAATAGAATGAGACTTAGACTCTCTCTCGATTTAAATAAAATTACCTTTTCAAACGACTCATTTTGAGTTTGAGTCGGATCCTTTGTAAGGAAAAGAACGGCCTCTTGTATATTTCTAGACGGCATCATCTCCAATGCATTTCGAAGAGCTTTACGACGTACTTCAATGTCAGGGCTACTGGGTACCTGAAGAATATCCATGGATAAATCATCCAAACCCCGTTCATGCTTATATCTGGTTTCCTCAAGTCGATCAAGTACAACTAATTTAACATTGTTATCGGACTCCTTGACGATTAATTCAATATAGCATGAAGCAGCAGCTAGAAATGAGAGGTTTTTAACAAATGACTGCTATCAAGAAGGTAGAAATAGGTACTTTTTCCGCAGCAGGACTTGCTTGAAAACTTGTAAAAGATATTTAAAGGTTTAAAAGTTCATGATCTGGTCAATGGACTTTCTTGAAAAACCACTCAGATGTTTATCACATGAGTGATGTCTTTGAAAACTTTTGAATGAGTTGGAATTTTTCAATACTATCCCACATGTCGTGATAAAGTGACAACTTATTTCAACTTTTCTTGGCCAATCATATTTCATTATTTATTGTCAAACACAGAGCACAAAAAATAAATGTGGTCAGTTTTCCAACTTCTTACTTTACACTTTCATTATTATTATGCTTTCCGACAGAAAATCAACGCCCTTAGTCAATGATACCCTAGCGGGTCATACAACAGAACATGTAAGTGAGTTGATACCAAAAGTTTTGATTACTAAAAACTAGAGTATTTGCTTATAGGTTGATGTTTTCACCGCTTCTGAGGAACAGACTCTATGGTCTTGTCCTTTTTGTGAATCAGATTCAGCTTATCAGCTGCCCTTACCTCCCTCAAGTAAGCCAAAAAAACTCTCACAAATAAAAACTCTCATAAAAGAGCATGTTCAACTACACCAGAAGGAGGTTGTCGAAGAGCTCATTGAAGACAATTCCTTTTCAAACTATGAAAAGGTAAGTTTAGTTTGCTTGAACATGAGGGGCATTGCATTTAATTCCAGTATGAATTAGGAAAAGGAAAAGCGAGCACAAAGTATTCGTCGATGGATCCAGGGTACAATTAGTGATCGTGGTCTCTATCCACACATGCAGAATGAGTAAATATAAAATAAAAATAAAAAATAAAAAACTAGTGAAGATGTCAATAACCACTGATATTAGGTAACCAAGAAAAGTTCTCTTTTATGCAAATATTTGTTATTTCAACATCTTTACAGAATAATTGGTTACTTTTAATTTTTAAGGAAGTTACGTCTGTTTCCTTTCTTGATTAAAAATAAAATAAAAAGAGAACTCAAGGAAAAGTCCTGTTACTTTTATCCCTTAGACTGTTAAACGACCATATTTGGTCGCTTATTTTTTTCATATTTGTGTGCAATGTTGAAGGTAATAATGCTCCATTTGGATATCGTGAAAATAACCTCTATTCATTACACCAGAACCAGTTATCACAATGTCTTGTTGATATTGGTATCATATTAATAAGAAAAGCAACACTCTTTTCCTTTTGTTACCATCTCGACAACAGATAGCTTCCTTTTAGTCCACTGATTCTTTCGGTTTATGAACTTAAGTGCCATCTGACACTCTTTATGATATAACTAATATATCAATCAAATACCATGTATCAAAACCAATATCATCCATCTTCTTCTCGAATTTATATAGTTGGATCGAAGCCAATTCTAAATGAAGAAAGCACTTGAGTGTTGTTTTACTATTGGAAGATGAAAATAGCAGTCATTTTATTTAGTTGACGCCTTGGGGTACTTTAAATCTTGTTGATTCGCCAAGTCACTCAGTTCCTTAAAGAATCTAATCCAAGACACATATATAAGCATGTTGACTAGTTTTATTGGATGCGACTTACTTTAATTTATCCGATTTTTGGTAGGCAGAAACTATGCCGCTTGTACTTGGCATTACAAAGAGGAGAGTCTCTCCATGTTGCTCATCATGAGCCCATGGAATGGTATTCTCTTGAAGACCCAACTTGCATTTCCCTTTAGAGTAGATTTCATAAATCCCTTTTCCAACAAAACAAGCCACTCGAGGACGGTAGTTTTTTATCTTTTCAGTGAGAACAGGAATCCCTTTTCTTTGTTCAGAAAGTGACAGCTCGCTTGCTGAACGGGTTGTTCTTGCCGTCAAATTGGTGATACCCAGTCTGAATTCATCCGGTAGTTTATTATCGTCATAGTAATGCACAGTTCTGTCGCATAGTCCACTCTCTGAAAGACATGGCCAAAAGTGATTGGTTGGTCCTGCAAAATGGTGGCCGCGTTCAGTGCTCGTAACGCCAGGATTAATGCCAATAAATAAAACCTTTAAATCATATCCCAGAATATCACCCACACCCTTTTCATCTTCAAAATAAGGTGACTTTTTAGCTGTTTTTACCATTCTTTTTGTTTATTTTTCTTGTAAAAAAAAAAGAGTGGAAAGAAGAGATGCTAAAAAGCATTGTCGCCTGATTTTGATTGGCTTATATTCCTACTCAAAACAAATTTCAGAAAATCAAAAACTTTTATTACAAGGTATGCATTAACCAAGTTGCTCAATTGGGAACTTTTGATCAATTGTCTGTATCCAGCTAACCATATCGTCTCTTGTTGTAGCTTGCAGTGTGTAGGCATTGTTGTTAGTATATAGTGCAAATACATTGGCCCGCTATTGTTGGACAAAAAAAAAAGAAGTTAATACAGAGCGCAAGAAATGGGGGAAATAAATAGGCAAATGTGCTTACTTCAATCATCTGCTCAAGTGCTTCGTTGTAGTCGATGCGAACAGCAGACACATTGATAATTCCTTGCTCGTTCGTTTCATTACTATCGGTATAGATATAAATGTAAGGTCTTCTTACAACAAACCACCGTTTCACCCATGTATCACACGCAGCATTTTCTTGATAGTACAAAAAACCTTTC
>VCJK01001023.1:38923-51686 GCA_024139485.1 Backusella psychrophila | reverse complement strand
TTTTAATTTCCCTTTTTTTTTTTTTTTTATAAATATGCGTTTTATAATAATAAATGTTTTGCAGGTTTAATTCATGTGTGTCAAACTCGGAAGAAAATGATCTTGTAACATAGCCGAACAGAGATACTATTTTTATTGTAATTGCTAACCCGCTGTCAATGTTTAGACAATCTATATTTTTACCTTGTACCTTTATCTTCAACAATCCTTAATAATCATACTAAGGCACAAATACCAATGTTTGCTGTAATGTATCACTGGCATCTGCTTGGTAGAATGTATTACATCCATAGTGCTATTGATATTACAGTGATAAACTTTACTTCTTCTTTATTTCATGACTCCCAGCGCCCGCCATAGTTTAACTTGGTTAGTGTATTATTTTCTTACTACTCGTGGTGTCTCTTTTAAGACAATGTATTTGCATTGCAATGGATCCTAGGGGTACAAAGAGTACATTGGAGGTGTGAGGGCGCCGCCTATCGGTATAGTAAATATTTTTTACTTAAAAGGAAGACTGGAAGGAAGAATGAAAGTAGAACCATGTTTTGTATCAACTCGATAAAGCATTTTTGAACGAATAAAGCATCCAAAAATCGTTTTTCTTTTTTTTTAGACTGGTATTCCTTTCATGGTATGCAACTGTCTGTTTTATTTTTAAAGCCCGTTAAACCCAGCAAAAAAATCTTCGGGTGTGTAGGAATTCGAGATTTTTTTTTCATTTTTTTTTCACAACGTTTTTCTTTCTTTTTCTTTTATTTTTTATTTAATTGTAAAAAGAATAATTGTATTACAATCCCGTATATATATTTATAAAGTATAATGGGTTGCTGTTCATCCACGCCTGAAAGAGAAGCACAATGTGAGTATGATACAGCTTCATTATAGCGGAGCATGACTGACATGATTTAACGATAATAGCAGAAGCCCAATCCCCTCAACAGCAACAGCAACAGCAACAGCAACGACAAGAGTCACATGAAACAGCAGGTAACATAAAGAAGAAGCATGGCATTGAAGTGACGATCACCAGACCATCTACCTCATCCCTGAATTCCCAACATGCTGAAAAAACGCTTGCGAAAGAGAATATAGATAATGAAAAACAACAATCAATAGAAACTTGGCCCATTTTTGTTCGACTTTCAAGTAATGGACAGGATATCAAAATTGAGGCACCCATTGAGGCACCCTATTTAAACATTGCAGGATTACGACAACATTTAATACCACACTTGAGTAGTTCCAATGTCAAGCTTATTTATTTGGGGCGCATATTAACCAATAAACAAACAATTGTGCCAACAGTAACAGATGAAGATGTGCCATTGCCGCCACCAAAAAATAATACAATACTGATACAAAAGAATGGTGTCATCCAAGCTATGGTGATAGCATAGCCTTACATGACACTCACACCTATTTCCCTTCTCTCCCTCCCTCCTTCCCCATTTAATCACATAACAATAAAAGCTATAAAACACAGAAATCACAACAAAAATGGATGTGTATATATTATTATTTATTAAAAGGCAGAACGAGAGATATTTGTGTGGTTATTTACAATTATATGAAGGGTCTCTGTATTTCTTTATTTCTATGTTTTTTCCATGTCATTCTTTTCATTTAAACCAATTCCAAATCATAAAAATCATCAGGTACTTCGTCAAATTCTACACCTGCTACTTTCTTGTACTTTTCCAAGTCTATTATTATTACTGTGCATTAGTAAAATAGACAATATCAAATAAAGCGCTCTTCATCTTACCCATTGTCTTTCTTTTCTTAATCATATAATATGTCACCTTGCTTGGATTCACCTTTTCTTCTTTATTGAACTTTGAACGCACCATGTTTCTAGTTCTGCCAGGAAGTATATTTGCAATCATTTCAAAATCGGTACCAAATTGCGAAATCGCCTCGTAAAACTCTTCCGTCTCTATTGCGTCCCAACGCCGTGTTGTTTTATGTTTACCGTATGTTTTACTGTTCACTTTTCTAGTCATTGCACTTTCCTCCACTACTTCCATCGATCCTTCATCATAAGCTGCTGTGCCATGAGGCCGCTCCACCGTTAATGTGTCCATATCCAACACAATCTGCCCATCAACAATTCGAACTTGAAGTGCATTATTACTAAGAAAGAAAAAAAAACGACAGTTTAGAAACACAAATGAGTGTAAAAGAACCCAATCTTACCTTTCTTCAATAACGGAATTTTCAGAATCTCGTTTTCTTCGTTCTTGCTCTTCTTTTTCTTTTTGCAGTTGCTTCTTTTTCCTCTCTTCCTCCTCGACTTCTTTCTGCTTCAACAGGTCAATTTCTTCCTTTGTCATTCTTTTTATTGCCTCTTGTTTCTCCTTTTGGACATATCGACTCTTTTCCATCTCTCTAAAGTTCTTGGAGACAATACCATCGATATCCTTTGTAAAGTTAGTCATGGGCCTATCAAGATCATCCAGGCGTGAGGGATCAAAATCAATATCGTCTAGTGTCTTGAGTTCTTCGGGTCTCAAGTCTTCAAGTCTTTTCTTTTTTGCTTTTCGAGCCTTCTTCTTCTCTTCTTCGTCTTGTTCTTCGTCACTTTTGTTTTCTTTATCGTTTTCGGTGCGTGGACGACGCTCACCAATTGTAACGGAAGTGCCACTGCTTCGAGAAGGTGCAGCAAATGATGTACCTTTGCTTGGCGTGCTTAAGGATACTCCGCCAGCTGTTATTGCAGTTGATGATGATGGTTTTTTGGATGGTTTTTTGGTAAAAGGCGCCTTTTTTGTTGATGCTTTTTTTAAAGACTCCTTTTTCGATGCAGTTTCGTTTTTGCTTGATGAAACTTCGTTTTTGGATACAATCTCCTTTTTGCTTGATGAAAAGGAAGGTATACTGTGAGTAATTGGAGTTGGAATGGGTGATCTAGGCTCTGCACGAACAACAGGTGTTCTTCTAACATTACTGGTTTCTATTTGTGTTTTTTGTGTGATTGGAGGTGGAGGTGGAGGACTAAACTCTCGAGGTCTGATGGTTGTATCTTGTTTATTTTCAATAGTCGAGATCTCTTTATGTTTAGAAGAAGATTCTTCATTAGTTGCTACCGTAGTGGCATCAGCCTGTGGTCTTTTTCGTACTTTGCTGCGATTTGCTTTTGGGGCAAACTTTGCCTTATTTTTGTCTATTTTTTTTTTAAAAAAAAATCAATAACAAAGAAAAAACCTTATCTGCTCTTATTCGAGACTTACTGACGCCGAGTGAGGTTAATGATGACATATTTTTATTTGTTTTATAGATATGTTTTATCTAAGCAAAAGATAACAAATCAAGTTTTTTATTATTATTATTTCATATTTTTTTAGAAAACAGTCACACAAAAAAGGAGAGAATGCACAACACTAAGGATACACTTCTATTGAGGATTGATCATTAGCTCGGGCTTAACCCAATGATCATAATCTTCAGAAGATAAATAATCCAACGACAAAACAGCTTCTTTAAGCGTGGTGCCTTCTTTATGAGCCTTCTTGGCACATTGGGCAGCCTTGTCATAACCAATAACAGGGTTAAGTGAAGTAACCAGCATGAGAGACTATAGTTGATGTGTATACATATTAGCTTCTAATATCCATGGAAACATGAAACATAGCTCTATAAAACTTACTCTATTCATGATGGATTGAATTTGCTCACGATTAGCAACAATACCAACAACACAGTTGTCCTTGAAGGAGTGACAGACATCACTCAATAACTTGATGGATTGAAGTACATTCTTGATAATAACTGGTTTAAACACATTCAACTTTTAAGGTGGGACATATATATTTTAAAAAAAAGGTTAATTTTTCATATAGTTACAAGTATCATGCATATGCACCCCTTATTTCCTTTTCACCATCACTCATCTGTTATTTCCTTTCTACCATAATTACCTCAAATTGACCATAACTACCGGAAATTGTAACAGTTGTATGATTACCCATGACCTGTGCACACACCATGGTCAATGCCTCACACTGAGTGGGATTGACCTTTCCGGGCATAATGGAAGATCCCGGCTCATTCTCGGGTAAGCTGAGTTCGCCCAAACCACAACGAGGTCCCGAACCGAGATAGCGAATATCATTTCCAATCTTCATCAAGGATGCTGCAATCGTATTGAGAGCACCAGAGCATTCTACCATAGCATCATTTGAGGCCAAAGCTTCAAACTATAATACATAGGTTATGGTGATGCCTATTTTCTTTCAAGTTTTCCCTTACCTTATTAGGTGCAGTTTCAAAATGAAAGCCAGTGGAATCCGAAACCGCTTGGGCAATCTTGACATCAAAACCCTTATGGGTATTCAAGCCAGTACCTACAGCAGTACCACCCTGAGCTAATCGGGACACGCGAGGCAATGTATCCTTAATACGCTCAATAGCATATGTTAATTGCTGGACATAACCCGAGAATTCTTGTCCGAGTGTCAATGGGGTAGCATCTTGAAGATGTGTGCGACCAATCTTGATAATGTCCGCAAATTCATCCGATTTGCTCTGGAGTGCATCCCTCAGTTCCGTCAATGCTGGAATGAGATCATTGTTGATCTCTACAACGGCAGCAATATGCATGGCGGTAGGAAACCTTTTTAGGGGTTTTATTTTTTAGATGAATGATTTCATAGATGAGAATAATGCAACTTACGTATCATTTGATGACTGACTCATATTAACGTGGTCATTAGGATGGACTGGTGTTTTACTTCCAAGTTTACCTCCCAAAATCTCAATAGCACGGTTTGAAATGACCTTGATACATGATGTTAGATTTTATTCATTTTGCTCATATTATTCCATTTATTTACCTCATTTACGTTCATGCTAAACAAGGGATTATTTTATTAAACGGTTAGATGATGCTTGTCTGCATTTCATGACTATCCAACTTACTGGGTTTGGGTACCTGAACCAGTTTGCCAGACTACCAATGGAAAGTGATCATTTAATTTACCCGAGATTACCTGAAGTGTTATATCGCCATGGAAAAAGACGGGGGTTAGTTGGTTTTTTGGTTTTGGTTTTTTAGATTAAAAAAAAATCAAGAAAATATCCTCTATACCTCATCAGCAGCAGCTTGGATAGCCTCTGAGATCTTTGAATCCAACTTGAATTCAATGTTTACTTTAGCAGCAGCCTTTTTCAAGATACCAAATGCTTTGATTAAAGCGGGTGGCATACGCTCAGTAGGTCCTCCAATCTTAAAATTCTGTAAAGATCTTGGTAATAAAAGGTGTTGGCTTTTTTTAAAACGCGTACCCGTTCCTTTTTATTCTTACCTTTGGGTTTGTGCACCCCAGTATCTATCAGAAGGGACTTGAAGCTCACCAAATGTATCACGTTCAATTCTATAATCAGTCATTTTTTTTATATATATTCAATAAAAAGTAAAAGAAGAAGAAGAAAGAAAAGTTAAATGAACAACTTTATAATAAAAGAGGAAAAGGGTTTTTTTGTGTGACTTTTTGGGCTTTTCATCACCCGACTTTTTTCAATTTCTCTTTTTTTAGTTTATGCTGTAAGGAAGACCTATGTCATGTTTAACCATTCCGTTTATTAATAAAAACAATAGAAGATAATTCGGTCCATTCAACGGGAAAACAAAACATTCAAGATTACAACGAAAATGAATTACGGGAAAACGAAAGCTGCACGTTTAAAACGAAAATGAATTTGTTTATTATTTGTTATGCGTGAGAATTAAAATGATGAACGTGAATATCAAAAGTAGTGTACCTAGCTTTCCTCATTCTTTCCTTTGCTATGATGTATTTTATACAGATGGAAACGTTCTTACACATTTCACGGCTTATGCGTCCATAACTTTATTTTTACATAATTATAAGAACAAAGTATTGAACTTTTACAATACAAACGATGAATGCAGGCCTTTATATGCTGCACTTTGTATACCATTTATAAAATAAAAGATATTCAGATGTACAAAAATAAATCGAATTGGGTCATCGTATATTTTATCACTGCAAAATACAAACCTTATTTTTTTATGCAAAAGCGCACATTTACATTACATTTCGGGGTTTCGATTTTATGATGACCAACTCGTCACCAAGCTTTAAGAAGTGCAAAGTGGTAAAAACAAACAGGTTTTGTATACAGATATCATACACCGAAAACCAGCAATATAAATAAAGAGTCTCCCATATTGATTTTATTAATAAATAAGACTATAATCATTCAATATAATGGTTAAATGTTTTATGCCAATCCTCAAGCGACATGTTGGGATATTCAGTAAAGGCATTTTTGGAGGGGTCAGGCTTTGGAGCAGGAATCCAGTCTGCTTTAGAGTCAAGCATGATGTGGTTGATTTTATCCTCATCCACTTTAGGTAACGGAGTATCAATGGCACTGGAATAAGGGAAGACCAAGTGCCCCCATTCCTCATCGTGGGCATATAAGTGGCTACCACACTCACCACAAAAGTGTCGAATGTTTCCACTTTTTTTTTAAGGAAATAAAATGAGACTGTCTTTTTTTATACTTTTGTTTATAAATATCAACCTACCATTTTTCACCCGTGGCTTTGTCTCTTACGGCTCGATATTCCCTATTTTAAAATGTTTGATAATCTTTTCTTTTTTTTTTTATAAAAAGGTTTTCTTACTTCTTATACTCCTTTCCCTCAACTTTTAGAGTGTCATATTGCGCACCGAGATTTATGGCATATCCGCCTCCACCTTGACATTTACGACAAATTGAACTTTTTAAAATAAAAGTGTTATTCGCTTCCTTTCATGCAAGAAAGAAAATCCCTATATACTCGTGTCTGATACTAACCAATAACAATACATAAACTTGTGTACTTTGGTTAATGATCAACTTTATAAGACTTTAAGAGCCAACTTACAGGATATGGTGTATTAGAGGTAACAGTAAAACTGACCTTTTCACAGTGGCAAGAACCTTTTAATTCCATTTTTATTTTTTTTACAACAGTGTGTGAAAAAGAGAAACAAATAATAAAAAATATTAGACGCATTTTTTGGTGTCATTTTATAACCTTTTTTTGGTTCCCATTTTGAGTTTAGCTTACGTGTTTGTCATCCCGTTTCTGTAAAATAATGATTCGAGACTTCAGCCTGAAACGAGGCGGGTATTCATATTAGAGTTGAGCATGAACAAATATGAACAGAAAATACACGCTGCACTATTTCAAAAATAAGATATCCCTTCTCAATCATGTAAAATTCGCTATACTCTTATGATCAATCTGGTACACTGTTGTTTTTTATATTATTATTATGCAGATTTTGATGTCCAAAGACCCAGCCCTAGACATAACTTTAAAAAAAAAAAAAAACTTTACCCACAAAGGATCTACATTTTGAACCACTCTGATAAATCAACCTCAAGGATTACTCTGTTTTCTATTTCTGACTTTGCACACACAATGAGAAGAACTTATCGACACCAAACGCTTCTAATTACAAGATAATAAAACAAACTCCTTTATGCCAGCTCTCGACTGATATGCTGATCAATAAAACACGATTTTGGGCAAGATGAGGCTCAGTTAGCTTTGGAAGATCAAGAAAACCAATGCATGATTTTCCCTCGCTCTTTACTCCACTCCAGAGTAATATCAGCTGCATAAATACAATGTTTACAATGTCCATTGGTAGAATTGGTGCTTAGCATTTATTTATACATTGATATCGAATGTTTCTGGCTTTTCTATTGTTGACATGTTTTTGTAGATCACTTCATCAACCTGTGGTTATGTCCCAAGACTTTGATAGCAACTTTTATTTAAATTTATGATATAATATAATCCATGTTGAATTGAGTATGTACAGTTATTTACTATAAAGTTGTGTGTCCAAATGTTTAGTTCCATTTTAATACTTCATTAATATCTCTTTCCCAACGAGTTCCATCTCCAATGTGAGTAACGCAAGGAATGGGGTATTTAGACATTCGCACCTGAGAGGGGTTTTAGCATATCGTTTCATTTCTAGATGTTATTTCTACACCGTAGAAAGCACAGGCTGCTTGAGAACGAGTGATAAAACCACAATCTTTTTTGAAAAACTAGTTAAATGTGTCTCACAAGAGTATGGTACCTTTAAATACATTTGAATAAATTAAAATACTTCAATCCTACAATTACTAGTTCAATATTTAAATGGTTTTAAATACAAGATCAACTTTAGAAAGTAGAAAACGACTTTAATTGTATTTAAAGATGACTTTTTTTTTGTTACAAAATCGATATTTTATGAATTTTATAAATAAGGCTGAAAACTCGTATCCTAGATAAACCAAGATTTGATATGTAGGAAGTGGAATTTAAACCAATAAAAGAAATCAGGTTTAATCAATCACAACAAAACCAAAGAACTGGGATGAGTTATGAAGCCCTGTGTCAGTGTTTATTTCTTCTTGGAGGGACAACTTGCCATATCCTCTTCACTGTTATCATCATCGTCACTATCGCGTTTACGTTTTTTAGGTCTGTTTTGGAATGTACTTGGAGTATTTTCAGTATCGCTTTTAACCTCTCCACCAGTTTCTCTAATATCTTTATCTGTTCCTGCTGGTTTCGTCACCTTTTCTTCTTTTTCGCAACCAATAAAAGTTGTGCTCTCCTTCGCTAGTTCCAGTAATGCTGTTACAACCGTCATACTATGTTCTCCTATAAAACCAGTTCCATCTACTTCATTATCATCAGAAGACAAAGGTGGAGGGCTTAATTGTTGGTCTGTAGATGTTTTTTTCTTTAGGAATGTGACTTCTTTTACCGCCTCATCGTGATCCTCCACAAGTTCGGGGACATTAGTGAGATCAGAGCTAGAAACTGACGGTGTCGTACTTTGTTGCAAGATTGTAGAATCTTGATCTTTCAGGGATGTTGCTGCTTTTACCGCCTCATCCTGCTCCTCCAGAAGATCAAGTTGATCACCAAGGTCATAACCAGAAAATAGTAGCGGTATACGTTCTTGTTGGTCTGTAGACTCTTCATCTTTTGGGGACGTTTCTGCTGGCACGTTCTCATCTTGGTTCTCCATATGATTGGACCCATCAGAGCGATCACTGCTAAAATCTGATGTCGGCGTACTTTCGTATTGGTCTGTAGAGTGATCACTTGGAGAAACCGGTAACCAACCAAGTTTGGCTCTTCTCTTTTCATAGAAAAGGTTCATTTTTATTTCAATTTCCATTCTTTTACGTCGAATAGCTTCTTCTATATTCCTAATAACAAACTCCAACGCATTTCTGTCCGCATAAATTGCTCGACCTGCTTTGGTTAAAGAAAGAGAATTTATTTGGGAGGCTTCCGATGGATCCAAATTTCCCTTGATCTCGTTTTTTATATCGGCATCAAGCTTGTTGAGTTCCTCTATGCAGTCACGCAGATGATCTTCCATGAGTATAGCTGGGTGTTTAGCAAAGACAACTATTTCAACATCACTCTTTTCTTCATGTGCTCTTGAAAGAACGCGACGTAACTGGTCCATACAATCAGTATATTTTCCTTCTCTACTTGGATAATTTGTTTGGCCGTCGAGTTTCCACAAGTAGTTATTCTTATAAATAAAGGCATGATATTGATTACTAGGGTCACACTCTTTCACATTGTCGCTTTCGTTTCTATTTATACATTCGCATCAATAAAAATTATATATATACATGAAGATACACTTACACACTATAAAGATTATGTAAATCACAAATTGTTTTGTTATCACCAAGTTTAAGACCACGGTCCTATATAAAAATGAGATTATTTTTTTGTAACTATACGTATGACTAATCATTTTTCTTACCACCGAATTAAGAGCTTTTGTAGAGTTAAAAAAAGTTTCAAGTATCTCTCCCTTGTTTATGTCCAAATTACACAGGATATTCAATAGGGCTACGGTAGGTGCCGAATTATCATTGGGTTGATGATACATGCAAATATACTGGCTGCCGTTCGCTCCAATACACCGAGGGGCTCCGTCTGGTGAGCTTGAGTAAGAAAGGATAAAACCATAAAGCTCACTAATAAGTCAAGAAGTGAATTAGTTTATGAACAATTATTTTCATTATTTATTTCCCATGTCATGCGGCTTACTTTTTATCGAGACTACCAATATCATCCAAGCTTTTTACCTCGTCTGCTATAACACTATTGATACCAAGTTTTCTTATCATATCGGAAAAGACATCTAGCAAAACATTAAGGATGTTTAGAGGAATTTTTGTAATAATAACATTGTTTTGTTTTTTTAGAGTTACCTTTATCTGTTTGGATTGAAGCCCACAAAACGTTTTTACTCTCGAGAGGGGTAGTCATAATGTATGTTTTAAAAAGAAATTGAAAATAATAATAATAAATGCTTGTATTTTCTCCTTCTTTCTTTTATATTTCCTTCAGTCTCTTTGTTATATTTTCTTTTTCTATAACCTTTGTTATACTCTTTGTAGTAGAAAATAATCCGATGTTTTTACTCACAGTTCCATTATTGTATACTTGATCGACATGAATGTACAAATTTATTTCATTGTCATGGTGAAACCTGTTCCTGAAATACCAAAATATTGAAATTGCCAGATTCATTTTAGTATGAGATCTGCTTTTTTGAACAATGGAAAAAGAAACTGAGGCTAAAGAGGCCTTATAGGAGCTTCGTTAAATGTTTTCTGTATGTTGCGCCATTAAAATAGATTCACCAGCCGCTAATAAACCTCAACAAAGATTACTAGAGATTGTATTCACCTTTGAGGCTGATTGAGGGTGATTAAGGAATAAATGCTATGATTTTCGGATGAATAGGTTTATGAAACTCTAAAACAATAAAACTAATTCATGGTTTTAGTAATGATATTCTTTTTATTTCATTATGACGAAATATCATTCTATCTGTACACAAGGTAATGAATGATAACGAATGGGGAGAGGGGCTCATTTGTGTACTTCTTTTTATGCTACCACAATAATAATAAACGGAAACATACAATATAGGAAATAGAAAAATAAGCCATACCCTGATAACTGTTTTTTATATCGATATATTCATACCCTTTGAATGAGCGTTTGCTACAATCACAAAATAAGCCGTATTGTTTCTAAGAAAAATAAAAGGGTGATTTTTATCAAAAGAAACGCCAGTTTATTTGTAATGGATGGTCATGATTATCAACCTTGTCATGTCAATGAGAAAGACACAAGATAGAAAATACATGAACTCTATTCAACTAGATTGCGAAATCCATTGAAATCGAGCGTATAGCTACTTGTAGACTTTGTTTACAAGGCATAAATAATGATTCAAACCAAAAAGGAGCAAAAGTCCCAGGTTGGATCTTTGTCAGTTTCCAGCAGTTAAGAAGATCGTGGGCAGTCTTATGATCACCCCTTTCTCTAAAAAAAGAAAAAACCTCCAAATTTTAATGCAGCACTTTTTTTTTTTTCTCACATTAAAAAAGTGGCATCTCAAAAAATGGAAATTCTTGGAATACTCCAATGTGTGTTTATCGAACTCTAATAAATTGTTTATACAAAAAAAAAAAAGTGTTTATCGATAAACCAATAAATAAAAAGAGCCGAAAAATAAACAACCTATTTATTTGTTTACATTATTTTCAAGTGACAAGTTCAAGGTACATATTCACAATAAGGTGTAAAGTGTCAGGAGTCCCCTCTTTTTTAACCAGTTATAACAACCTGGTAAAAATAGAAGGGAAAAAAATAAAATGCAAACAAAAAACAAAAAGAAAAGGCTTGTTTTATGATAAAGAAGCCCTGTTTTTTTTTAAAAAAAAAAACTTCACTGGTAACAGTTACAGCCCCTTGATAAAAGAAGGTCTCATCCTCGGCATACAATTTATTTGTGTAATATTTACTTTGTTGTGTATCATTATGATAAACATACGAAGAAATAAACATCAAGGGTTCTTTATTTTAGATAATGAAGAAGGCTAATTTACAAGCATATTTCAAAGTACAGCATATAAAGGGTCTATGTATACTTCTATGTTACGAATAAAGAACAAGCAAATATCACAAATGTCATGTTAATTTAGGCATATTTATATTTATAGATAAACAGATGCACTTTTATAAGCTATAAAATAATAAATATACACAACCGTTTATTCTGTTCTAGCTTGTTCTATTAAAATAAATAAATAAATGAAAATATACAACATACCATCACAAGAGGAAACGAAAGCAGAAAATGAGCAAGAAGAATGAAAAAGAAGGTATTTATTATGATTACGATTAATCCAACCGAATGTTATAGTAAAAACGTATTTATTTTAGGTAAGCGTAAAAGAACAAAAGAATAAAAAAGAAGTATTTTGTTTTTGTAAAAAAAAGACAAAAACAAACCATAGCCCATACCAAATATGGGATGTGATACAGTTTACAGTGCTTCCACTGTCAATTGGACGAATCTTTGAAATCGTTAGATTTTCATTTGGTCTACAGTATACTTTGTTTGATTTAGCTCTGTTGATGTATTTATCAGCTACAACTAAAAATGTTTGTCTTATAATCGTTGATTACGCAGCTTTGTCAACTGATCCAGATGATATCTTGATTTTGGCCAAGTACGTTTTTATACGATTATTATGTTGGTAAAAACACACACCAACACTGACGCTGGCGCAATCTCTCATAGAAATTAGAAATCCCTAGAATATACTGCCGTGGATCATTTCAAAGATGCAAGAAAGTACAAAGTGTACCGACGAAATGCTATTCTTAAAACACCGGGAACTG
>VCJK01001023.1:7361-28069 GCA_024139485.1 Backusella psychrophila | reverse complement strand
ATTAAAAAAAAAAAAAAAAAAGGAGACAAAATAACTGTATTTGGAATAATTAAGATATAAAGACATTCCCCTTTATATGCTTTAAAGCACATCTCATTTTGATCGAGCCCTTTTTTGGTGGATTTAAATTCTTAAGTTTTACGATCTACCTGGATCTATATCGAGATTTATATGATGCAATACAAACTAGGCACTGTCTCCTATTACTTCTTGAGGTAAAATATTGATTCTTTTTTTAGGATGCTATGTATGTCATGCTAAAGTATTTCTCGATCACCTTGTAAAATGTAAAAACAATCAAGACCAACTTTTGAAAATATTGCCAATTGAAATGTTTTTTTCTTTTCAGATCCGCACCTATTTTCTCGTGCTCTATAAGCATGTGCAAAAAAGAAATATATTTGACAAAAATAATACTTGTATATATCAGGTTCTCAATTAGATGGCCTTCAATATGATATTTGCCATCATAACCAAGATGTTTATCTGAGAAAAAGGTAATGATACTATTGCTACCATAAAATGTTTATGCTAAAAGAGGACCCGTTTTCAATGATTTTTGAACAAGACGATAGTAAATGTCATTTAAATACTTGATGACTTTAGGCTGTCAAATTTAAAATAGCCTTGAATATTTGAACAAGGATACCGACATTTCGGATATGGAACAGAACAAGTCATGTAAACTTTAATTGGAATCAACCACTATTGGAAGATAAAAAATGACCCGTTCCCCTTAATTGGCGTTTGCTGGACACCTCGTTTTCAAGCCTCTTGAATTAGTCCAACCCCTTGTTGGTCTTGTCTATGTATACAAAAAAAAAAATAGCAATGTCTGAATAACATGATGTCATCTATGGATATTTTCTGACCAGCACCACTGTTCATATTATAATTGATATTATATAATTCAAAGCTTGGAACTAACACTGTATTTCTTTTATCTATAAGCTATTTCTAGCACATCTTATTTTATGCAAAGCTCTTCAAGTCTCATCAGTTATCCCTATCCTTCATGGGCGAACATTACTAATCAGAATATAATTATTTGATGTTGAAAGGAACAAGAGCAGGTTAACTCTCAACCTCAAATTCATGGGATCAGAACTCAAAATATTTCTTATGCTGTTTGTCTGTTCGTGTTTTTATATTAATCAAAACTAATCATTTTCTTCATGAATAACCTCGTTTCTATTTTGTTTTATTTATACTCCCTATTATCTTTTTAACAATGTTGGGCAAAAGAAAAAAACAGAGCAATATACAATGGGAGCAGAATATGGCCTTTCAAAACTAAAAATAAAACGTCATTCCGCATTCGAATCGAATAAATAACCATTTACCATGCTGTCAGAAGAATCTCCCAAGAATAAATTGATTCATCTCATTGAGGACGACCTAAAAAAATACAATAGATATTATTCAAAGAAAATGGTAAAAACCCACTGATCAAAGACCAGCTCCGCTTTAATAGAACAGACTGCAACCTGAAAATTATGACTGAACGGTAGTTGGATGTACTTTCAATGACAAAAATCTATTATGCTTGTATGTTGGTAATAAAGTAAAAAAATATATATGCAAATACTTCATCACGATACCACTTGTGTAGCTTCTTCCGGATCCATAATAACTCCTCCATAAATTAAATTAATAAAATGATACGCATACATAAATATCTCGACTGAAATATGTTAAAGCACTTGTTTCAAATATTATGCAATCAATCATAAACAAACCTGAAAATAAAACCTATATAATCATGCACGCGGTTATCGAACATCGAGAAAATACTTTAGCGGTTAAAGTGTGGGTGCTCTTATTGTTCCAAAAGGTTGAGCCTTAATTCAAGCAGCGCTTCTAAATTAGGTTCCATTAACAGAAGTACTTGAAAAAAAAGGGAGACGATGATGGATCTTCCAATAATATATTTAATTGAGCTTAATTGTGTTTGGATCAGAAAACTAAGTTTTTTTTTTTTTACTTGACCATATTTTTAAATACGGAAAACCCTGTGCTCATATCACAAAGGAATAGTGGTGGCCATGGCGCAAAGAAAAAAGTTTCTTTTCTGTGATAAAAGCGGAATGAAACTACACAGTGCAACCACCATTTTCCTTGTGAGTTTTTTACCCAATTAAAAAAACGGTGTCCCCTGTAAGATTTTTTTTTTATATGCTGCCAATTTCCTTCTGATCATATTGTTTTCTATAAATCCTAGTAGAAATAAATATGCATTTTATGTTACGAGGAACAAACAATACAGGTAATAATTTAATCAATTACTCTTATTAAAATTTTAATCACTATCTAACAAATGTACTTCTGTCAAATTGCATTGATATTACTATTGTTCAAATTATCATGAGATTTTTCTTTTTGAGTATGAATTCAACTTGAAACTTATTAATTTGCGGGGGAACTTTATAATAACTTGCTCAAAAAGAAATCTAAATAGAATTGTTACTAATATTTTTATTTGAGAGTTTTTTTTTTCCCTTCTTTTTCTTATTTGTTACTTAAATTCTTATATAAACTACTAACAAAGCTTAGCTTTTTTTTTTTGCCTTTCTTTCAACTTATTAATATCACCACCTCCCTCCCTCATATAACTATTTAATATGATGAACCTGCCGTCGCTCCCTCCTGGGACAACGTTTGTTATAAACTCACTAAGCTCATCTTCTCAAAACAACAAAAAAGGTGTATATTTGCCTGGTGCTGTCAGACACGCATTTCTTCAAAATCCTTCCTGGAGATTTAATCTAAAAAAAATAAAATCCCAATCTGAGAAAAGCAAAAAGGACAACAAAAAATCTCCAAAGAACAGCAAAAATACCACAACGACTTTAGTAGCAAATCCATTACCAAACCTAACACTTCACATTCAATTACCAGTCCTTTACTCGGTGGCAGCAGTGCTACGATGTGGGCATATGTCTCAATTAGTAGGAAAGTGGTTATGTAACCCAATGGAGCAACTGAAAAAACAAAGCAAATTAGCATACCCATCCATCTCGAAACAATCAAAGCGTTCAACTCTTTCAATTATGCCGGATGATGATAGCAGTACTTCATTATCACACCAAAACGAACACAATGAAGAAATCGATTTAGATCTAACCGATAAAGCCGACCTGCAGAACAGCTTGGTGCGCTACAAGAAGAATGAATCAGGATTAACGTCACTTTCTCTCTGCCTTGAAGATCGTAACAGGAATTTACAAGCCCTCGAACTCGTATTTGTAGATACATTGCCGCTGGAAACTTCTACCGTCATATCCATATCCTATCAATGCGGATCGTTTTCAATTTCAATCAAATCAATTAGTAATTTACAGTTTGTTTCTTCGACAACATATCCCGTTCCTGTTGTTGTAAATTGCCAATTTAATCAATCAATGACTATTGCTGTAACACAATTCGGAGATGCCCCTTCTTTTGTACCTTTTCAGTCGACCCCATATTATTCGATTCAAGACAGTCAAACTGACGCTGCGGATAAGACGACGGCGAATAATATACCAATTGTGACTGAAGAAGAACTCGGTTACGATATGAGAGAAGCTACTGCTGAATTTATCGACCCTTATCTGTGGATTCCAGAAGATGCCAAGGCCAGCAACCAATTTATTGATTTTGAAGATGGCTTTTTAGAGAAATATCAAGAAGATGACTCTTCAGAAGGATACGATGATTCCGAAGATTCTGAAGAAGAGAACTTGGCGCACATAGCTCTACTTTCTTTAGTGCAGGACACTTTAGAATACATCAAATCAAATGGTGGTGCTTACTGCGAAGAATTAAATGGTCTCAAAGGAAAGCTACAAAACTACTACATCTCTTGCTTTGAATAAGCAAAAAAGGCAACTTTTAAACTTTACATATTTTTTTTTCAACTCTGTGCTATACTTTGGGCACATGTAAATAAATTATTTATTCCTTTTTTTTGTAACATTCTCACTTTGCTGCAAGAAACGTTATTTTAATGTTAATTTGAAGTCATATGTCTCGATACAGAAAATTTTTTCAAGTTTTGCAAGTCAGCTTTTCAAAGGAAACTCTAGCATTTTAGACACCCTTTTTTCTAAAATGTTCTTCAAAGATGCTTCTTGGTCCCTTTTTTTCAGCGATATTACACCACAGTATTAATGCCGTCTTTTGACGCAATGTTACCAAATGGATGCATTCATCTAACACGTTTACGCGTCCTTTATTTGAACCTTAAAGTCACGGCTAGGGTGGCTAGGGTTAGGGTTAGGGTGGGGATGGGCCAGCCATAAAGCTGTAAACGCCACCACTCAAGTATTGATTTTGATTAACTATTCTACTGGTGTTGACGCGTTTAGCATCTCTTGATTTTTTTTTTTCATTTTGATTCATTTATAATAAGAGTGGTGAAGAAATCTTCATCGCGTGTCCACACTTATCGCCCCTCTAATTCGGACGTAAGCTCTATCTAATAACGATGTTAAAAATTTATTGGCAACCCGGCTGAAAATTCGCCTTATCTGATATACAAATACGTGTACAACTTGTGGTTCAGTTATTTATTAATTTATTTATTAGCCCAGCTAACATCACCATTCGCTCAGATCCTCATTTTCAGCGCATAATTCGTAGTTTTAACCTTTTTTTTTCCCTTTATAATTCTTGTTAGTGTATAGGAATATACACGCATACAGATATAATAAATAAAATTAAATGGAAAATAAAATAGGCAGGAAGGAACAAGATATATATCTTTGTTTTTTGTTTTAAGGACATTTTATTTTTGATTAGTGTAAAATGGGATTACTCTAATATGTCTCTCAAAGAGTTTCACTTGAGTTGTCTTTTTTTTTAAGCTTTTTTATCTTTTTTATATTTTTTATGTATAAAGTAATCTCTTTTTCTTCCTTCGTTTATCAATAAAGCGAAACAATGGAACACCCAGTATCACTCAAGTTATCACATCCCATGTATATGGATCCAACTGCCTTAAGTGATCCAGCTACTACAGTGATTCCATTAGATGACTCCAACCAAATGCTATTGCCTTCTCAGACAAAAAATGAAAAAGGTAAATGTGATGATAACTTCCAGGAAAATGAGAAACAGCATGTAAATGCTAAAGATGTGAGTATTTAAGAAAATACCGATGGCTTACCGGGCTATTACCAAATCAGTGAGAAAACAGCAATAAACCCAAAAGGTGATGAATTTACCTTGGATTATTTGGAGAATGCTAAACCACCTAAGAGAAAGCTTCCGTTTTTAAAAAGACATTGTATTACTCGTTGGCTATGCTGCACGTGCTGTCTCCCACCTTGCTTAGCCTACATTTGCTGGTTCTTTTTTATTGCTATTGTCATTTGTATCATTGTCATTGGCGCTATCCTTGCTACATTTTCTATCCCCAAAGTTAGTTTTATCAATGCTGAAACAACTCAAGCAGAAGAGGAGAATACTTTACAGGCTATCCAACGTACATCGAATGGCTTTACAATTCCTTTGAAATTAAACTTAAATGTGCAGAACCCCAACCCTGTTGATATCGATTTGAGCAACATCAAAGCCACGGTAACGTAATTTTTACATGTATAATTTCCTTCCCTTATTTTTTTTAAAACGTATATATAGGGCTTTCATCCTACCTCCAATGGAAACCAAGTTCAAGTAGGAACGGGACATATCGATTCACTTTTCATTCCTAAAAATAGTAATACCACTTTTACTTACCCATTTAACATTGAATACGATCCAGCCGATCCTAATGCCAACACATTACTCCTTACCCTTATACAAAAATGCGGATTTACTGGTGAACAGCCATCGAATCTTAATATCAAATATTCAGTCAAGTTTGCTGCAAAGGTGCTCTTTGTTACTATAAACCCCACAAGCGTTGATGGTGTTTCTATTGCTTGTCCTATTCAGGTAATAAATTATTCTATATTTTTTTTGGGTAAAAACTTTTTTTTAAACATTATGCACACATGTAGAAGGATCAAATTGCAGAATTTTTACCAGATGAATTCAAGGGACTTGCAGGCGTCCTTGCAAATATTGGAACTGGATTATCAAGTGCATTTGGTAACGATGCACTTGGTGGTTTAAAAGATATCTTTAGTCAATTGACAAGTTAAATCCAACAAATAATTTATTTTTCTTGGAAGGAGAGGAAACTGTGTGTAAATAAGGCACATGTATAAAATATTGCATCTTCATACATAAATTATTTTTTTTTCTTTAAAAAAAAATCAATACAAAAAGTAGTTATTTATTATTGATGACAAGGAAAACGGAATTCTATTAGGTTTTAAAAAAAAAAAATGGAAAAAAGGGTGTATGTGTGTGTGTGCTGTCAATATACATTTTAAATGAAATAGAAGATGGAAAAAAAAATGATTAATGATCTCTTGTGGTTTGACGTGATGCGGAAGTACGTGCACTTGTAATGGAGCCCGTTGAAGTCATTCTACTTCCGGGTCGGCTTTCGTCCATCCTGGAGTAGGAACGAGAAGGATATCCGTAAGGTGTGTTCATGGGCATCATCATGGGCATCATTGGATAGCGGGGATCCATCATGGGCATCATTCTAGGATCCATCATGGGCATCATGCGTGGATCTACCATGGGCATCATTGGCATCATATTGCCATAGGGCTGCTGCATGTACTAAGTAATAAAAAAAATTAGTCTTCTCTATCAAAAATATGTCGCAAAAAAAAAGATGTACCTGTTGCATCATCATTTGTTGTCTTTGCTCCAGTAACATTCTTTCTTGCATCATAGCCTGTTCTTCTAACAGTGTTGTTTTTTGAGGCATTCCACCACTACCACGAGGATTTGGTTTCTTTTGAGTCAGAGGTTGATAGTTTAACCTAGTATTATTTTCCATTCTCTTCGCTGGACTGCGTGGGGAATTGCCTAATCGATCCTGTAAGCTATGTTGACTAATATATGTGTTGGCAATGGGTACATCGTCATCGTCATCATCAATGGCACTACGCCCATCCCCATTCATAACACTCGCAGCGTAAAAAGGGGCTTGGAATGAATCGCTGCTACCAAAGAAAGTGTCACGGTGTGCTCCACCCATCATATTTGGGTCAACAGAAGCGGTTTCCCAATTAGATTCGCTGCGAGATGGAGTATAGTCTGACTCTTGGATAGAAGTTGTAGAAGTGAACATTGGCCACTGGCTATTGATGGGAGGTCTCGTGTGTTTTTGATTTGATTGTTGTTTTTTGGTCATGGGAGCTTTGGCGGGGTTTTTGCTCAATTTGCCATCTGGTGATTGAGATGATTGACTTACTAATGTTGTGTCAGATGAAGTATGAATGCTACTGGACAGGCTAGTATGACTATTGTTAGATTCAGCTTTTGGTCCAAATCTGCTGTTGCGTTTATGCTGATTGGTATTTTGGGAATATAATGTGTTTGCTTGTGAGGGAGCATATTGATTTGATGATGATGTTGCTGTTGCTTTTTTAGAAATTTTGTTCGTGCTTTGCATGGGTTGTTGCTGTGTATTTACCCTTATGCTATTTAGTATACTATCTGAGAATGTGGTATCTTCTTCGGGCATCTTATTTATCAAAGGCAATATCATGGGCACCGTGGCTGTTGAAGAAGCCTCCGAGATTTCTGTACTCGACTTGGAAGTTGGTGTGGTGACAATAGCAAGCTCTTGCTGCTTGTCTTCCTTGTTATTATTCTTTTTACGCAAATTGAATACGGAATCGTTACTATCGCTATTATCTTCCTCTTCTATGTCTTGCTCTTCTTCATCATCGTCACTCATATCACTAGCATAAGTTACATTTCTTAAAAGAGTAGGTGCTGATAAGCCATTCCTTGATGGGGTTGGCAACGTTTTTGCCCGTGATTTGGTTGAATCGTGAGACGTCGAGCCAGTACCACTTGTAGTTGAATGTACTGACATTCTCTTTTCAGATGGGGCGGTAGTAGTAATTACAGGTTGACTATTATGATCATCATCATCATCAACAGTTGTCGTTATAACAGCTGTGTCTTGTGGTGTTAGGGTTGGTATCTCGAGTTCGGGTATGTCATCAATATTAGGAACAGACGCAATTTTTTCAACTAAAAGAGAATTAAAAGCCTTTTTTGTATCCAATAGATTTGTTCCTTGCTTTACATTCACAGTAGAAGACTCGGACAGCTCGAGGAAAAGCCTACCACGTGTGGCGCGGTTCATTTGTTTACCGAAATCCAGTGACTCCTTGTTACTTGGGTCATTCAATAACTGGTTTGGTCTACCATAGAGCTTAAAAATGTCGTAGATACCGACAAGCCACTGCACCAATTCGTCGGTAGCCGAAGTCATGATCAGGACACTGGAAGCGGGACTCACTAGAAGAGGTTGACCACCGTTTGATCTTGCTTTGTAGAGACTGCCTTCGAGTTTAAACAGCGTTGCTCTCTGGATGAGTTTGGGCGATTCTGGATAAACAGTGTAAGCTTGTACTACATTTGTTAAAGTCATAACAGGGCGTTTTGCTTTTTTGGACTCATAAAACATAACCTGACCCTGAGTTTGAACAATTTTTTTACTGAAGAGGCTTTTCTGAATGAGTTTGTCCGAGACCACAGCCCAGAATTTCTTCCATCCTGTTGCACCAGAGAATCTTACTTGCACAAAGCCTGATATCCGCTCCAGGTTGTATTTAATCGGCGGTGTGGAATGCATACTTTTAGATTGATAAAGGGAACGAGTCATAAACACGTAGGTATAAATTTCTTGAATGCGGGCACATTCAAAGCAGGAAAGACGAATAGCCTTTACCCATTGTTCTAGGTCCTGTGTACTGGGCGCTTGTAAAAGGTAGCGATTTGCACCGGCAGAATTGAGAGAAAATAAATTACTTCTTGTTTCAGCAGTTAATTTTAATTCAATGTTTACAGTCGAGTCGGTAATATTAATATATTGAGGCATAATGTCCCTCCCTGCAGCGGAAGCATCCCATAAAGTTAATACTGGTCCACATAGCTCCACATACCATTTATTCCACTGGCGGGTATTGTAAGCAGCACCACTCGAGGTAGCATCGTTTCGCTTCTCTAGGTAACCTTCGGTATAGACTTTATTATGGTAGGCATCTATCAGTTGCTGAATACTAATAAATTCAGGTGGAATAGTGTTGTCGGCAAAATTTTGCGGGGCTGGTTTAACGAATCGTGCAGGTCGTTTATTATTATTCTGTACCATGTTGCGGATTGCTACAGGCTTTTTTATTGGACTATCTGAGATGGACTTTGTATTTGCAGCAAACTGAGTGCTGTCTTTTATGTACAACTCTGGTTCTAATGTCATTCTACCTAAATGCTGAGAAAGAGGTCGATGGTCGTCTTTGTCATCGTCATTAGGGTCATCTGTCTTATGCCAATCTGGTTGATTCAGACCGTATTTTTCCAAATATAATAAATGTGAGCGTCTCCGTGTCTCCAAAGAAGGTTTTCGAGCTTTGGAAGAGATATCCGACAGACTAGTGTGTTCAGGATCATTTCTCTTGTCGTGTCTGAACTGTGAATGACCTGACATTGTTCCTAGTATGTCTCTATGCTATTTATTGGTATTATTGTATTAATTATTATAATTAAATGATAATAATGTGTGAATGTGTGATTAATTTTTATAAGGAAATAAAAAGTATGTATTAAAATGGCCAGACAAATTGTAATTAGTAAAAAAATGGCATTAAGGCTAATGAACGCGAAATACCTTACCACGACAATCCTAGTATCGAAGGTATTAAATGAAAGAAGAGGTGGGTGTTTGCTTATGCAACAATGAAAAGGAAAAGGAATAGAAAACCAGGAAAGAAAGTAAATAAAAGCGAAAGAAAAAGAGAAGAATTGAAGAGACACAAAGTTGCAACAGTTACTGTTTTAAGTTTTAAAAGGCAGAAACTATTGTTAGATTGCTTTGTAGCACACGTGATGGAAAATGTAATGAAGTGCCGAGTTTTGGTCGGATCGCCTTGACGTATTTTGCTTTTTCGTACTGTTTTAGGAAAATATCAGCTGCTTTTTAAAAAAAAAAAGAAAAAAAAGTATTATTAGTAAACTTCCAAAAATAAAAAGGCGGTTTAAAAAAGTGACATTTGCTACTGCATGCTTAGATCAGGATTTAACAAATTATGTTGCTGTATTTGCTCTAATTGTTTTATTTCGTTTATTTGTTTACATATACTGCTTATATTGCATTAGATTGAATATCACCATTAAGGATGGTCAGTGTTTGTTAAAATAACCAATTATCATTGATTTTTGATTAGGTAATGAGTCGATTCACCAGTCATTATACGAAAATAATTTCTTAATTCAATAATACCAAATGTTGATATACTATAAACCTATCATTTTTATACAATATCTCATCTAACTATTTTACAAAAAGAGAAACTTAAAATACGCATAGAAAAAAAAGCGAGATGAATTTTCTTTTCTGTTCAAGCAATTTATAAAAAAAAAAATTCGACTGATATTTTTTTTTATCTCTTCTTAATGGCTTTTTATAGAAATTTACTACTGATATTCATATGGCGGTGAATGCTTATCTTTATAGTAGGACTATATATTGAATTCGCGCAATATAATTGACTGTCTCTCTCACTTTATGAAATTATTCTAAAAGGCGTTTTTTCTCTTCACAATGAAATAACAGCTTTTCGTAATTTTTTTTGTTTTAGATTGATATTCACATTGTGTGTAAGAGTTTGGTTGATCTCTAACCAATCAATAAAAACATTCATGATCAAAAATCTATATTTAAACAAATGGTATTACATGGAATAATATTTGAGTCACCTTACCATGGGGTTTTTCATCGAAATAGCACAGGAAAACAGAAAAAAACCTTAATGCTATGAATCAATTAACTTTTATGGACAACATAGTTCTGATATAGTTTTCTCGTTGATTGAATTTAAAAAGGTAAAAATGGATAATCTTGATAACATAGCCTTTTCCGTTGTGCTTTAGTACTTGCAATAGTAAAAATGAAATAAATAAATCGTTATTGCCGGTGTCATATTAATAATAAATAAATCAACTACCGTTCCTTTTTTCTTTTTTGTTCTTCTTATTAAAGTCAAACGCAGGAGTTTTTTGATTGACTTTAAGGGGATGTTTATCTACTAAACTACTATTTTTTTTATATATAAAATAGATATCAACCAAAGTTAATTGTGTAAGGATTGTCTAAAAGAGATTTTTTGTGTTTGATATATCAGCCATCAATCCTGAATAATAAGACTAAAATAATGATGTGTACAATTGTTAATATTTGGAAATAACATGAGCTACGATAAAAAAATAAAATAAAAGCGCACACACTTAAATTTATGCTTACATGCAAGAACAAACTCGGTTATATTTTTTACTCAATTACGACGATCAAACTATTTACAAAAAATCAAAAGAGAAAATATGAAACGACCTTGGTTTTTATAGTTTTAAGTAAAAGGAATACTTACCATTGCTACAATTTAAGATTAACATTCAGCATATCTTTGTGTAATATACTAAAAAGAAAATATTGCCATTACAAGCAAAAATAATAAAAACAAGTACCAGGTATTACGATTTTAAAAACTCTTGTTGAATTCGCAGGGATTACTTTTCTTATTATTTTTGGAACGTTACTATGAATAATTTATTTTTAAAACAGTAAAAAAGGTGTTTGAAAAAGCATAAAACTAAAAAGGCTTTTATAGAAGGTTTTATTTTTGGCTCTCGTATTTGCTATGGTCATATAAAACTATTTGTGGAGTACCCATCCTTTTTGACTTTGCTTTGTTTATATTTTCTTTTGTTGTTAATAAAACTGAGGTCAAATAAAAGTAACCATTGCTCTTCCCTGGTAAAATAAAAAAAAAATTGGAAATGCCGTGGTTTACTTATGAGTATTGCTTTATGGAATAATAATGTTTTTTTTTTTGACACGAGCACTTAATAAAGTAAAATATAAGACAATACGGAAAACTAATCGAGCTCATTACATGTTTTAACAGCTCCCCCTTATTTTTACTCACTCCTTTTCTTTTTTCGAAAAAAAAAAATGGGTGAAAACCTCGGTTTTCTTCAGCCTGAACTTAAACAAAACTGAACATCTGAGATACCTTAAAACAAAAAACTTTATTATGATCAAATAAAAATAACAGCTATTACTAATAAAAGAAGGTCACTCTAAATGAAAGTGAGACCCACTGATTCTGAAGATGAAAGTCCTGCCTTGCTGAAGTAAATTTGTTCTAGGGCGCTGTTTCAGATTGAAAGATCTTTATTATTTATGGAAATGCAAGATGGGTACATTTAACTTGTAATAGTTATATAATAATAAACTCCATGTATTTTTGACACAAGACTCGCTTTTTCTCTCACTCTCTTTCCATTATTAATATTATTAATCAATTACATTAATATATAAATGAATTCTTCGTTTCCGTGGCTTTCCTTATCTCGTGATTTAATTGTTTAAAAGGCTGTATATTATGAAAGTAACAAACCGCGTATCCCTTTTCAACTGATTCTTAATCTCTATGGAGCTAACGATACTAAGCACCGGAATTATAATTGATCGGAGGATCATGTGGGCGTTTATTTTTGTTTACACAAAAGTAGCAATATCCATAAAGCCGGTACTCTTATTTGACACAATAATATTAAAATAGAATAGAATGTAGAATTAATAGAAAATATTGCAAGGTCTTTATATCCTTCATAATATTCAATAATAGCAGTTTATGCCAAAACACTCTATATTTCACTTTTAATTAAAGCATATACATATTTAAAACCTTTTGAAACCAAGTTACGGTATTGTAAATACGAGAGGACATATAGAATATATACATTCAGTAAACTCAACAAAAATACCATAAATATTATATTAATATATAACTTATGATTATATCGTTTTAAAAATAGGAGAGAAAAATGTTATCAAATAGGTATCTAAGATGTAAAGTTGTAATACACAATTATATTAGATGAGTATTAAAACTTGAGGCGGGAAGCGCGTTCAATTAAAGTTTATTATGCACGCAAAATGAGATCACTAAGCTTTTCAAATAACTTTCTCAGTCGCATAAATAATGAAACGGTTCTTTTAGGAATAGTACGTTAATTCTGCTCCCAAGTATATTAATCATGTTAAAGAGCATCACGAATAAGCTTTTATTTTCTAACCAAGATACTTTCCCTTCAATATAATTATTACATAATGTATACGGAGAGTTTAAATGACGTCCCTCAGATTTCTTCGGTGATGTCCCCTACCCGATCCAATGACGATGTTTTGACATAGAGCCATTACTTAAATTTTTGGTAATCTATACTATGTCCTCTATAAATAAAAAGATATGGGTGATAGTTACAATGTTTTGATATATCAGCCTTTTTGATGTATTCAAACCTTAGAAATAACAATTTATTTTGTAGGTATTTACAATAAATTTAAAGGTACAATTGAGCTGATTTTTATTTAAATATATTATCATACCAAGAGAAGATGATCATTATACACCAAATTTTACACACTCTTGAATTGAAAATGAAGATATTCCGCATTTTCATCAATCACCGGTGATGGTTTATGAACAGGATGCATTGCAAAATTTGAATACGGATAAGAAATTGCTTCATGGATAATTTCAGTGCTAGGTATCCCATAGTAGAATGTTTTATTGTCTCCAATAGTGACCTTTAGACATTGGCTATGGGCACTGGTTTTTACAAGAGAAAGCCGTTGGTCTGGCAGAGAAAGAAGATTCATCATGTTATTCTGGTTTAAAATGAGTTGATCCAACTTTGGAAAATAGCGACTTGATAATTGGAATAAAGAGTCGCCTATTATTTTGGTTCTATACACTTTGAAGCTTTTCAAGTTGGATTGATAACAATCCCCTTCTTCATCTCCCTCCGATTTAATTGATAACTCAGGACAAGATAATGAAAGTGTTTCAATAGACTTGGGTAGATCCTTGATAACCATCTTTGTTTCCCCAAGCTGAATAGATGATTGATTAAACTGGTCTTGGAGTTCATTGGTTACATTTTTTGGTGAAATTTCTAGCGTGAGCGTCTTGAGTTTGTCGAGTTTTTTGAACACCTCCAAGTTTACGTGTGGAGCATCAAATAGAGAAAGTGAGTCTATATTAGTAGACATGGCTACTTTAATAAAGTCCCAAAGTAACAACTCGTCTGAACATAGATTAAGTAATAAATCTTTTAAGCATGCTGTTAGATTTTCTTTCAATGCATTAACTAAGTTAGGTATTTCACTATTCGTGTCGACCTTGAGGGAAACCAAGCTACTTCTACGAATGATAGGAGGAATAAGAGATTTCCAGGTATTGTCCTTTTGGATTGTTGTTATTGACAGGTAATCTAGGCTAGGATACTTGGAGACCATAAACTTCAAAAGCTCTCCGTTGTCCAGTATAAAATCATCAGCGTTTACAACATTTAGTGTTTCATCGACTTGGCGGGTGGGGCTATTGGAACATTTACAGGTTCCACAGAAAATGTATAGCATCTATCCAGTATCAGCGTATGGAGACGAGTGACGTTGTTATGCAACATGTTCAAATCATGAGAATAAAGTGGAAACCTTTTGAGTTGGAGTATCTATAAATTGGGCGTGTTTTTCAAGCTAGGTATAACATTTCTACACGATTTTAATATATAGTCATGTACTAGTGCAAGCGCTGTGAGCTTTTGAAACACACCAATATTTAAAAACTGGTGAGTATCTTCATAGAGTTGAGAGTTGATAAACACTCGAAGGTGCTGGTGCCATCCTAAAAAAGATTTTATTTCTCTTTTACTGTACGGAACTCTGTTCTGATTAAGATATTTATATTCGTCTATAAGTTTAAAAACAAATAATTTAAGATTTGGGAACAGTTTAGCAACCAAAGGTAACGATTGATAGTGATAAAGCATCAGTGCTTTGAAATCTAAGCTAATATTTTGAGCTGATTCAATGAATGCATGAAACTTGGACTTCCCTCTAATAGTGGTGGTTTCCACATCTAAACCAGAACCAAGGATTTGGTTCCATAAACGACATATAAGCTTGCACTGTTTTTTTCTGCTCATAGTGCATGCTTTCAAAAATAATTTCAAGAAGATTGGTTGGTAGTTTATGAATGAAGTTCATGTATGTAAAAAATGTATTAGTAGTAAAAAGTGAGAAGAGAAGTAAGAAGAGAAGTAAGAAAATAGTTATATTACAGACAATTCTAGAATACTAATCGTCTTTTTATACAAATAGTGGATTCCTAAAATGCGGGATATTATATTGGATTTAAGCTTGAAAGCAAATACTGATTGCTTGTATACATTGACAACTTTTCTAACTATAGACTTGCTTTACTTCTTAATTTATAGCCACAAGTTGACTTTCATCATCATCATCAAAACCTGTAAGTGGATTGAATAAATAGAATGGATAGTTATTGTAATTTGAAGAACGACTAGTCAGTAAATTAGCTTTATATCATATTTTACATTAAATTATTTGGAAAGTTATACAGAAACCTGAAGTTCAGCAACAACATCACATAAATGTCTTCCATTATTTCACATAAATCAAGTTCAAACAAAGTTAACTAAACTAAACTAAACTAAACTAAAACAAGTTAAACTTTGGACTTGACTGTTTCGTCACGCTAAAAAAGTTTGAGCTCTGCTCCTTATAGAAAAAAAGATATAATTTCACTATTTTATTATTTCTTCATACAAAATCCACCTTGATTAGAATCACTTTTAAGCTGAATATAGTGTGACTATTTGTGCCAATGATGTTAATATATTTTATTTACAAGTTTTAGTTTGCACAACAAGCGTCCGTTTCTGTTTGGAAGTTTTTAGCAAAACTACCAAAGCTCCAATCTGCTGATGTCAACTCTACGAACGCATCCGCCCAATAGCTTAACTGCCCAGGCGTCTGCTTAAATTCGGCTGCGGCTGTCTTGAGAACATTGTTGGTAACATATTTGAAACGACTGAACTCGGTTACAATGTCACTAAAGGGGCCCAAATTTTGGCTTGCAGATTTGATTATATATTTCTTCAAATCTGATGAAATAGTATTGTTGCTGAGCTCGTGATTGGCGAATTGAACAAGTGGATTAAAATGAGCGTCGAGCGACTTAATAAAGTTTGTTCTTGCCTTAGTGATGGTATAAACGATATCATAACGCACACTTTCCATTGGAACACGGAGTTCACCAGCCATATTGACTGCATCATCAAACCTGTTATTTGCATGCTCCATCAATTTGCTGAAATTGTACGAGTTAATGATAAAGAAATCATTCACTTTCTCTTCCAGTTGCTTTGCATCGTGTTCTAAGCTATCGTGAGAATCGATATCAGCTGAAAGATATTCCTGACTGACATCATAAACAGATTTGAAATTAAGTCGCGTGTTTTCAAAGTAATCTTCCAACGCCTTTGACGTAGCGGCGATCCATTCCACAGAATCATCACGTACTTGCATGGAGAAGGGTCTCGAGTTGAGGGAAGAGTGGATAGTTTTTGCGATTTGGCGTCGACGAGTAATTGAATCTTGTTTCCACCAAGAAACAGGATAAGCCCAGACAGGTAATTGTTTCGTCACTGTAAAGACGATATCATCAATTGTGTATCGTGTTGAAGGTCGTTCACTATTGTTGTCTGCCATTTCTTTTTTGGCATTTCTAATCATTGCATGAATGTAGCTGTTGTAATCCGAGATCCTTTGTGCTAAATCTGTGATTTGCTGTAAGAGTGCATTTTCAGTGGACACTGGCGAGGCAAGAGGGTCCACAGGTTCTTGTGCCGATACCTTTGTTATTTATATATACACAATACATGATTTAAATACATAATATTATTGATTTTATCTTCATTGAACTTACAGCAAATATAGCCGCTACAAAGAGGAGCAGTTTAAATAAAAGGCAAGTTTTCATCACTCTACAAGGGGGAGGGTGGAAAGTGAAAAATAAAAACACCAAAAAGAGGAGAAGGAGCGAAAATGTAAAAGAAGACAAACTTAAATTGTAGTCGGAAACTCAATCAGTTCATTTGAAATTCCAACTTTTGTGTAACCTCGAGGCGATTTTGGATGATAGTAATCAATTCAAACAATGGAAAAAACTGATCTTGCTCATTAATAGGCCTAGTGAATACTTTTAATGCTACTACAGGTATCATTTATTTCAAATATAGATTAGTATTTAAACAAGAGCAAAGTCAAACTACCTCATACTGTGTCTGTTTAGTGAATGAGTGATGCTCTTGTATAAGCGATGATGGTGCGTTGTTGGGTAACTTGGTCACCATCTTCTCGGTGTAATGTGTTAATTTTTGATCGCTTTGCTCAATTCATTTGTAGTTATAAAGCTTAATAGTTCTACTTAATCTAAATAAATCTTAGATTGGACTGTTCGCATAAAATAAGAGTGTGCGGGTGTTCTAAAATACTTAGCGACAGCAAAAATATAATGCCTTTGGTAAATGTTCACATATTATAAAAAACAGGGTTTTTACAGACCAATTATATTTTTTGATGCGACCATCTGGATGATGGATTATTATGTAAGCACATTTGGCTCTCTTATTAAAATATGTCCCAATCCAACATTTGCAATTTGTAAAGAAAGAGGGTTACTAATAAAGTGATTGCAAGGGGATAATTTATTTTGTAGCCCTTTATTAAATACGACTTTGCTAGATCAAACTTGAAAGTATAATCAAAAAGGTTGTTTCTTACTAGATAGGGCTCGATTTAGTATTGTATCGCTTGTTTTTATGCGCATTTGTATGTTCCACCATTTCAAATAGAATCGGGTCTATCTTATTCAAACATCGCGTCCTTTAAGCACATTTCCTTAAAAAAGACAAAAATCAACAAACAAAACAACAATACTTTTTCGTGCAAATCGTTGGTACCACTTGGCTCGTCAACCCGAGATTAACAAACCCATTACTCTATTTATACCATTTATGAAAGAAAGGAAGACAACGGATCAAAGCACTTGAAACAAATGCATCTATCAAATAGTCATGAAAATCTGCAAAATGTTCCCCTTTACACTCTTTGATTTGATGTTTTAATATAATGAAAATAAAGGGGTTCTTACCGAGGCGCATCACGTGTTTGCAGCGGGAATATTTAAATGATTCAAAGTAGTCGCCTATTGTACTTTTATTTTTTGTTTTTTTCTTTATCGCTTTTACTATTTTTATTGAACATAAGCAAAAGTAACCATGGAAACGGAATCTAACGCTCCACCCATTTGGCTTGACCAAACGCCTATTAAAATGGATATAAGGGAAACGAGATCACCAAAGCATCAGTCTTCTCAATCGACAACAAGCTCAAATGACACTGACTTTACAGCAACAACCACAAATACAACCACCGGAATAGACTCTATTGTTACCTCTCCTTCCCTTCTGCCTCGTAACTCTCAACTCGATTTGCAACACATAGTCACAAGAGACTTAGTTTTAAGAAGGCAATATGAACAACGCCCTGAAAAAGTCCCGGACGTAGCTGCTGAAATGGAAAAATGGTTTGCTTTGACTGATAGGTAAAGCACTAAATACCTTGGAATATAAACATAAGACGCATGGATATATGTAAATACGTAAATAATCTTCTCTTTAGGTATGGATTTTTAGAAGAGGAAGTCAATGAGCCTACAGTAAAGTAAGTTTATAAAGACATAAAAAAATATAAATATTCATTGTTGCGAGTTAAAAATAGACAAAAAGAAAAAGAAGTTGAACGGGCTGAAAAATGGGCTAAAATGTCGCATGCAAAAATGATCAATCATGAGAGTGCATTTGAGTTTGTTTGGTCAGAAAAGGTAAATGATAAAAAAGGGGGTGTTTATATTTGATTTATTGATTGTTGTTATTATTTAGTTTAGAAAAAGGGTATACAAAGGCATACCTGATTGCTGGAGAAGAGAAGCATGGTAAAATAAAGAGAAATATTGAGAAGTGGATGCTATTTATAAATTATGTAGAAGGGCTTATGCATAAAGTTTAGGTATTTTCTAATTACAGATCGTTTAAAAGATGCAGTAAAGGATGCTGGGTATAAAGAAACTTATCAGGTAAATAATATTTGTAATGAGTGAGGGAGAGAAGATCTTTTTTTTTTTGTCTTTTTTTGTGTGTATTAAATAAGGTGAGTATTAAAAAATATTTAATAAATATGTTAGGAATTACTACAAAGAGAAACAAGCCATGAGCGTCAAATTGATTTGGATATTCCCAGGACGTTACGTGATCATATTATGTTTAAGCAGCGCTATGGATCAGGGCAAGTTGGTTATATGGTGAAAAATAGTATTAAAGGATGGTTGCTCATGAATTGTTAATAGCCAGCGTGCATTGTTTAACGTACTTCGTGCTTTTGCAAATTACGACGAGGAGGTCGGCTATTGCCAAGGAATGACCAATATAGCCGCCACTCTATTGATGTACTGTGAGGAAGAGGTATTTATAAATTTTGTTTTTTTTTAAAAATATATATATATATGTATCTGTATTCTACATGATGCAACTTTTGTATAGACATACATATATATATATCTTTTTTAATGTTTGTTTTTTTAAAATAATAATAACGATAATAATAAAACTGGGGGTGATTTTAGAAAGCTTTTTTGATACTTGTCCATATGTTTTTGCGTGATAAACTGCATAACTTGTACATTCCTGGATTTCCCACCTTGATGGAGAGTTTTTTTATTCAAGAAAAATTGTTGCGTAGATATTTGCCTAAACTTTTAAAACATTTGGTAAGTGCAAGAATGTGATATTTAAGATTGATTGATTGCAACTATTCACTTTTAAAATGATTAGACGGAATTAGGATTATCCAGCGATGTTTATTCCACTAGATGGTATATAACTTTATTTACTGGAGGTGTCATAAACTACCATACTTTGTTAAGAATATGGGACGCTTATTTCTTGTGTGGTTATGATATATTTTTCTTCGTTGCTATTGCTTTACTAAGTACTTATGAAAGTAAGTGGCTGATTTATTATTATTTATACGAATGCCTAATTTTAAATTATTATATAGAAAAATTGCTAGCTTCTGATTTGGATGTTTGTATGGAAATACTTGGTTCAACAATGTCTGTCCCGGACGATAATAAATTTATGAGAACCATCGAAAAGCTCTATGCAAAGAATGCACGAATGAATACCATTGCTAATTTACGAAAAGAATACCAATCTAAACACTAATAATGTAATTTATCTATAACCCCCTTATTATTGTATTTATCATCTCTTTACTACATACATCACTTAATAATCCTTACTGCTACTATAATTTCTGTATCTTGAAATACATCTACTTTTAACAAAACAATGCTAGCCTTGATTAACAACGACCGGGAATTTTATCACCCATTATTCTACTATGACGTTTGTGCATATTTTTATTCTCCATTTCGAATTAGCCTGCTCTCAATAGTTTTATTTACGACATGGCTATTCCTACACAGAAACATTTCCATATCTCATAGCTTGAATCACGTAATTAAACTGGCAGAATATATATATACTTTTGGTTGATCTCTGCTTGAAAGCATTCAACTTATTTACATGCTACAACGTTTACGAGATCGGAAGATGGTGCATGAAAATATTCTTGATCAAATGCATCAGATCAA
>VCJK01001021.1:37023-47845 GCA_024139485.1 Backusella psychrophila | reverse complement strand
TTTTTTTTTTTTTTTTTTTTTTTTTTAAAAAAAAAGAAGAATAAAGAGCAGGACACTTACTTTCATGTCAACTGCATCTCTCATTGTCTCTGCAGGGTTTCAGTCATAAGGCGTACTATCTACCAAAGCAAGTTCAATAACAAGATTTTGTATATGTGAATATATCCTCCTTTTTATTGTTTTGATAGTGAGCATGCATCAAATTCACTTGATTATTTTGATTTGAAAAGTTTATTTGAAATGATACAAGTAACTCAAAGCAATCTATTTTAGTGTGTATTTTTGTTTCAACAAGATATTGCATAGTTATGAGTATCAAGTCATGCACAGCATGTATAGTAACGCGATCCATATTGGCTATAACAATCCCCCTTTTTGGAATATTACTCCAATTCAGCTTGCAGTTTCCTTAAATAGCAATGCCTTCTTTATTACACCCCAACCGTAACACTTTATTTTGTTTCGTTTTTAACTTTATTATTATTATTATTATTATTAAGCCCACTTTATTGACTCTGTCAACAGTTTAGGATGCGTCATTTAGTATACACTCCTTGTATGTTTTGCTTAAGTTTCCGAATAATTTATCATTTACATATATATATATATATATATATATATGTATATGTCCATATATTACATCTTATCAGTCACTCTGAACCAGGCTGTATGGCTTTTCTATATTATAGGTGTCATATTTTGATCCCTTAGTCTTAATCGACTGTTGGTAAACGAAAAGCTGTATAAAGTGATAATGTGGCTAGTAACAATTTGTTGCTCTGATACATCTCATTGTTCAGTCAAATTCATAATATATCGGATTTTTCATCTAAAACAACTGAAAAAAGTAGTTTATCTTTTTGACTCTTTTTGATTTAAAGGCGTAATCTAACCTATTAGTTACGCATGCATATTTCGTTAAAAAGTATTGTTTTTTCTTTAAAAAAAAAGGAGGGAGATTATAGTCATATGATGAAAAAGTATCTCAGACTTACCAAGACGAAAACATATGATGATGGTGATGATGGTGATGACGGTAACAACAATTCGTGAGCGTTGTGCTTAAATCAAACTTTGATATTTATTCAAATCTTATTGACAAGCACTGTGTAATGACATACGATCATCACTTATTCTTTACACTATTCTACTTTAGAAAAATATCTGGAATAGTCACTCATTGCTATCAGTTATTTTTGGTTTGACGTATATGATTCAGAAGAGGAGTCATTTTTTTTAAAAAAAAAAAAGAAAGAAAGAGGGAAAGAAAGCGAGAGAATAGCTGCATTAACTATAAAGTTTCTAGCACTTACAAGAAAAAGAAATCTTTTAACCTTCAAAAATACAACTGTTGTTTAAACTCTATAAGAAGTATAATATAGTTTTGCAAAGACAACGTTTTCTTCATAAATGTTATATGAGTTGGCTTCTCCCAGTTTAATAATGTGTTTTAATACTCCTTTAAATACAAGTTTACCCCAATCAAAGCCTTTTAGTTCCTTTTTTTTAAAATGATGATTATTATTTCTTTTTTAATGCAACTCGGGTGATTTGAGATCTAACCTTTATGACATGTCAGAATGTTTGATAGTTATTCTTTTTACAGAAATTGGTAGTTTTTGATTATGTCCAACTTTTTAGGTGTTTGGAAAACATAGTTGCATGACATCGGAACAAACCTTCTTTATCAATGCATGGATCCTCCTTGTTCTCCTTTTTTTATTTTATTTATTTATTTTTCGTCCAAAATTTTAGTATAACAATATAACAGAATGACAGAATTTTTAAAAGAATACCATTGTAAAATACATTGACATGACGTTGCCCAATAGATATTTCAAGTCTTTTTACACTAATCTTCGAATCAAGTCAACTTGGTCTGTATGTTTACTTTTAACATCTGATAAAATTAAATTTAGTTGCTTTTAGTTCTCTCTATACTATTGGGCTCATGTATCCTTTATCCCTGAAAGTGAAATAAAAATAAGAAAGACTTCAACATATCCATTTTCTTCTTGTTTAAATCATAGTGATAATTAAAGGTAAAACTTATGAGAACTATGTTTACTTTAAAAGACTTTGTAGACAGTAATATTAAAAAAAAACAGCAAATAATGAAAAAATAAAAATGGCGGGCAAATACTTGGTGAACGAATGAGTTTATATGCATATGTGCGCTATTTTATAATCAGCATGCTATATTTCCCTCCTTTTATCCAAGATATCGTATAGATTCATTTATATTGTAAATTCGTCTACGATTTACCGGTGATAATCCCACTGCATTTTATTTCTATATCACCACCGATAGCAGGAGGTAACAAGCAGTTTTTAAAAATATAATAAAATGTCTATAGCAATATAATTATGCAATGTGTACGGTGCAGCTCCTGATACTATTGCTATTATTGTTTTTAACCAGATTCTGCATTTTGAATGTTTCATTATATAATGCTCAAATGTTTCTATAATGGTTAGCGCAAGAAATAATACGGGGCCTTCTTTGAATGTTTTCTATATACTGTACCTTTACGATAGACTCACCGACATCTTATGAACATCAACATAGTTTATTAGATGTTATGTTTACCTTTTGAGCCTGGATGAGGGCAATGAAGGAATAAACGGCATGCCTTTCCGATAAAGAAGCTTAATTTTAGTCATTTGTCGGCATTTCAATGTCTGTTGTCAGCGCTAAGCACTTGCTTTTGTTTTTTATTTATTTTTATTATATTATTACAAAGTACGCTTCATTTCACACTTTGTTAATGACAGCACCCGTTTTTCAATCATTAACAAAGTCAATAGCAAAGGACGTACGCTCAAAGGTATTTAAAGCGCCTTATTGTTATTATTATTAGATATAAATACCGCCATTTAGACCCTTGAGCTTTATAAATCTCTCTTGAGATCAAGCAAACACTTTGAAGGACAAGACATACTGACTAGTCAAATAAGGAGTGTTTTCAAAGCAAATAAACACACACTTTCAAGAAAAAAGCTGGCACAACAAATTGAGCAAGGATCCAAGGTAAATTGATTTCCATCATTGTGCGGTGAGTCGAGCTAAATAAGCGACAAAGGCGCAAGAGTGTTTATCAAAGGCTTTAGATGGAAATGAAAAAATGCTAGAGTGCGTTCAACGTTTTGTAAGCCAACATAAAATCAAGAAAAAGGTATTGGTCTTCAGTTTAAGAATATACAAGCGAGCAATAAACTCAATCCGTGTTCACTGTTAGCACTCTAATATCACAAAAGCAAAAGGCAAAAAAGCTGCAAGTAAACGAAAGGCTTACCAAGTTGCCATCGAAAGCAAGACAGCTGCTGGCTATGCATTTAAGCGTGTAAGAGGTTGGGTCCAACCTGTTGGTACTTCGATGATGTTGAAAAAGCGAGTTGTTCAAAAGCAAAAGTCTCTTGATCGATTCCAGTATTTCCAGCAGCAATTCGAGTGGATAAAAAATGAACAGTCCTTTTTATCCCAGTTGGGAATTCAAGATACACTCTCTGATTATAGTAAGTCTTGTTGTATCCACAAATGATTACATAACGAGCTAAGACGGAGTTTTTTTTTTTTGTCTTTGCAGTGGAAAACATAAAAATTGGGATGAACATTGAGAAAAAAAAAGTAAAAATATAAAAAAGTAATCATGTGCGTGTTCCCCCCCCCAACAAATGTTGATCCTGTACCTTTGTTGTATTGTAGCACACTATTTTATCTGTTTAAGAAGTTATTAAATACAAGAAACAAATGGTTATACTTGAAATACAATTTTATTTGGTTTTTTTTATATATTTATTAACTAAGTTCCTCTAAGGTATGTTACAGTGCGAATGGATTTGCAAAAAGTGGTTTTTTTTTGTGCTTTGTTTTGAATGCTGGAAATGTAAAAAGATAAGAAAATGGGATTTTGGAAATAATAAATACGGAAAATAGATGAGTATTCCACCTAATATATAAATAGTTTTTCCTCAACAAACTTGGTATTCTTGATATTGTTTTTGTTTGTGTGTTCCTACTTTACTCTGACTTTTTGGCGGCAGCCTTGCGCTTACCATAAGTCTTGCGAGCAAAGTCAACAAAGAGGTAAGTAAGAGGTAAGAGATAGCCAACATTGACAGCAACTGCGAATTGTTGACCAGGAGTTTGGAGACAGTTTGGAATGAGGAGATAACTGATGGCAGTAGACACACCAATCAAGAATTGGGAAATTTGCATGCTTGTCAAGTAACGCTTTCCAGGAGGATGGAGGCCGATTGAAGTCATAGCATAGTACATGTACATGATGGAGTGGATAAGAGAGTTGAATACAACAAAAATCCAGATGGGTTGAGCTTGATAGCGGATACCAGACCACATGGTAATCATAGCACCGGAATGGTGATAGGTTTGCAAGAGAGAAGAGCGGCGGCCTTTCATGATGATAATGGCAGTGTCAATAACTTCATAAAACTTTGAAAGGTAGAAAAGGTATCCCCAGTAACCGAGGCCCTCGTCCCATAAGAAATGATCCATGTCACAGTACTAATGATGTAAACTCATTAGTAAATCACCCTTTTTATATACAAACCAATACAAAATACTTACAGAATCATGAAGAGATGAACCACGGTTGAAAAGTTTGTGCATATTGTAAGCCATGTTGATAAAAGTAACGCCAGAGTAGATTGCAAGGATCAAATTATGTACAAACACAAAGGCAGTCATAGCCTTGCTAGATTTTGTAGCGCTATCAACACCACGGTTCTTTGCTTCCACTCTGGAGAGTTTAGCAGAAGCAGCAGAAGGGTTAAACAAGTGAACACAGATGGCATACGTAGCAGCAATGGCTATGGGTGTCTTCCAATCCATCATGAGCTCATAGTACTGAGGAAAAGGAATACCAGGAATGGGTGTAAGCTTATCCACGTCCATTTTTACAGTCTTGTATATATATATTTTTCAAAAAAGAGAAAGAAAAGAAGAAACAGTTAATTAAAGGAGACATGAATCGTGCTTTCCTTTATAGCAAAAAAAATAAAATAAAGTGGAGACTTTGCCTAGATTGACCTATCAATGTGTTGGAAAATATCGAAAACTCAGATCCCCAGAAATTGGGTGGTAGATTTAATTTTTTACAAGGTTATCTCCACCAATGTGGGGGTTCACGTTCACAGACCGATATATTTAACCAAATAACGCTTATTATTTACTCAGCGCAACTCCATGATTTGACCTACTCTTTCTTCAAAGGATCTTCTGTTGAAACGTCACATTATTGACCCATTCATTGAGGCAGTTGGCAACTATATTCTATTCATCATAGTTTCTTACTTTGGTTAAATACCCAAGTTTATCATTGAACCTTCAGAACCATACTTGCTCGACAATACATATTATGAGCTCCATTTGCATATGCATTTTATCTCAACAAAACGAATCAAGTAACTTCCCCCAAATTCTGACTTCTGTACCACAATTCGATTGTAAGACAGAACCCGACAATTCATTTTTTGGAATTAAAAGGAAATCAATAAATAAAACTTTTTTTTTTCCTATCACTTACTTGATATTTCAATGTTGTTAGAAGAAATCTTTCACATCAATTATTCGATACAATACACCCTCATATTCAACAAGCTTCTCAAAGTAGATATTGTGGCCTATTGTATGATAAAAAGGGGGATTTAGTGTTGGAATGTATAATAGCTAAAAAGAAAAACTCTTATCATATGGTGCACGCAACCTGTGAAATGGAAATTATAGTGATTTATCAGGCAGGATATGAAACTTTATAGTGAGGAGACAAAATTTTTTATTTAAATACTTTTTAAAAATATAAGGACCCAGGTCATCCAAATAATACTGCTAGCAGACAGCGCCAATTCTTAGTGAAAAACGAGTAATCCTCTCACCTCGGCTCTATAACTTTCTGAACCCTTTTTTTCTTCAATTAGTTTTATTTTTATTTTGCACAAATGTATTATTAGTCAAATTCAATTGCCCATGAAAACCTGGATTCAAACCTGATAAAATATTTATTAATTCACAATGGGAAATTTAGAGGTCGAATGTCAACTTTTAGTCGAGAATATCCACTTTTTTGCATGAGTAGCAAGTTTTCTGAGAATGAAAATACATGTGCCAGTGACTAGGCTTTTTTTCTTGCATTTAGTTCTCGTTATTTTTTTTTAACATCATAGTCTTCTAGCGCATACTTTAATTGAGCATTGGTCTTGCGCGAGCTTCCTATGATCCTCAAGATCTTGAGTCACTTATAGCCTTGAGTTGTATTCTCGTGCAAAGACTAGCTGAAAACAATATCGGTCAAAACAACCAAGTAAAGAATTCAACTATTTCGAGAAACTACGGAAATATAGCTACTTGTTATTTGATCAAATGGGCCATTTGAGAAGGATCCTATTTCCACAAGAAATATATCGAAGAAAGAAATTAAGGCACCTCTTTATTTTACTTGGAACTCGTAACATAGTCTTGCTAATAAAGTCAAGGGTCGTGAATTAACAGATAAGAAACTCGAGTCATGCAAAGGCAACGTCAATATTGGTTTGTTGGATGATATTATATTTAGGACAAACGAGAGATATTTAATTGGAAGAGGTACCAACAAATAACATGTTAAATGAGCAGGATAATACAGTTGAGATTTGTGATCAAAGCAGTATAGGTTAAAGCAGTGGTAATGGTGATAGTAATAATCAAATGAATGAGGGAGGCTGAGAAGACCACACTATACAGTCAGACAGCTCAGTCAAAGAGATAATATTGAAAATCATTAATATAACACTGCTGATTCTATAACATAGTTTATACTTAGATGTATCAAGGTAGGTAGTATCAAAGACAAGGCTAAAGCAATCTAAAAACGGCTTTATCAAAGTTTCAGAACAAGTAAGATCATAGTATTGATCTTTTCTCCCACAACTTGCCACTTTTAGCCAATTTCTGGTTTGAAAACACCCTGCTTAAATTTCCCGTTGTGCTATATATAACATCAATATACTATATAAGGATTGTGTTTATTTCTATATCAATCAATGACGCAGTATAACACTCATAAATGTATGAGATTGACAATATCCCAATATACCATTAGCATTATTTGAAGTGAAAGCAAGTATATACCAATTATGTAACAAGTGATTTAATAGACACCTTGTCGGATAAGACAAAGTTGAACTTTTTCTTATTCTTGTGTAATAATTACCAATTTTAGTAATTTGATGTCACTTAAATAAGCCAATGTTGGCCAAGATTTCATAAATAAGAAAATGTTGCTCAACTTTGTCTTATCTGACAATCCTTTTCTGAAGAAATTTGGGCTTAGATAATACATTGACGCCATGCTAATTTAGTTTGTAGTGAAAAATGTAGTGCATGTACTGTTTTTTTCAAGCTCCTGAATTAGATTTTATGACTTGTTCGTGACCGCTTATTGCAATAAATTTTTTTTAAAAAAAAAAGTCTTAATAAAAATGCATCTGCTTGGAAGTTCTCTTTTTTTCTCTACATTTGCAAAAAAACCAAAAAAAAAACTACAAGGTAATTATCATTTCTTTTTCATATTGTATATATATAAGAACCCACAAGTCATGTCAGGTGGTCCAACGAGTCTTTGCACTCAAACCAATGATGGATCTCTGTTACACTCGTGGAATATTAAATATATCGTCCAGACTGAGGCCACCTGTTTTAGGCGTGTCTCGACTTGGATGATCGCATCTCGATAGAGTTGAATGCAATCTGTAATTCTTTTATTACATAAATGGTTGTATTCTTAGTTACGGGATAAACATTTCTATTATCATATCATTGTAACCATATTCTAACTTTTTTATCTTAGATTATCTTTAGTTTTCCGTATATTATAAATAGTTTTAATAAATTACTCTTTTGCCATACAGAAATTGTGATTAATAAGGGTTATGTGTTTGTTTCTCTGTGTTGGAGATTTATTTATTTTAAATGAGAATGTAAAGATATAATACCGACATAAATATAATATGATGCTTTTGCTATTGAAAAGTGATTGTTTAAACTGAGGTCTACATTTCGTTGCTATCGTCTTCGCGAAAGTCATCTTCATTTTCTGACTCGCTATTATATGAGTCCCTCAGACTTCTAATTCTTATTAGAACATTATCTAAATTTGAAGGATTGCCTAATTTTGCTGTGTTTAGGTCAGAACTATCGTCATGCTTATTTTCAAAATCACGACGGCCGTAAAAAGAGCTGAATACAGACTCGCCTGATTGAGAAACTTGTCGAGAAACAGGTATCATGATTGGCTGAACAGACTGTAAACTTTGCTCTTCATCTCTTTCTGCTCTTTCAGTTAATTTGAAGGGCAACGGTATGTCCTTGATGGCACGATATTGCCCGCAATTATTGAGATGCTAGTTGTGACAATTGGACAGCATAAGAAAAATGGAATATACGTATGTATTTGTATACTTATATCGAATATATAATCCTTACTTCGTTTTCAAGTCTAAAGAAATTCCATTGAATTCTGCGGTAAGCCTCCATAAATGCTAGTAAAATACCAAGTAATTGTGAGTCAATTCTCAGCTTGGCCATTGTCAATGCCCATGAAAATCGCAAAAGCACATTTATAGGAACTGCAACATAATACGTCTAATCAATATTTACATGAGTACACATTTTCAATAGAGGCTGTTATATGTAGTTACCCAGCGATAAAAAACAATATCTTCACGCAACAAAAAATGTTGACTATTTTTTTGTAGCAGACCCCAATCCATCTTTATATCCCATGTAGAAGTATAGCATGAATTGAAAATAGATGCAATAAGCCATATTGCGCTTAAACCATAAGAAGCTTTCATTGCAAAAATAAAAATAAATAATTGAGATCCATGCAAAAGTACATGTAATCTATAAGGATGTAGTTAGGTACTTACGATACATTCTTTTCAATCCTGTTATGATGGCTACGATGATACTACTAGTATATTTTGCCGCGTTAAAAAGATGTACTTTTTCATTAGAATCTCGATATCTTCTAAGACATTGGAGTAATCTCCACCAAGGAGGTAAAGATGCCAAGAATGGTGCGATCCATGCTTGCGACATATTGCATTTTCCACCTATGAAAGAATATAATTTGTTAAATATGCTTTTATATATATGTGTGTGTGTGTATTTATACCTAGGTCTATCCAATGGCATGAGTAAGCGCAGAAGAAATATGAGGATGTCCAGATAGAATAACTCAGACTATTTAATTCATCAGCAATAAAAAAGTCTCTAAATTCGACAGGAAAACAGTACGATAAGATGATTCTCCCCTTCAAGATTTAAAAGTTATTATATATATGTAACCTTTCCTTTTATATAATAATACTTACCAAGGCTACACCTAGCCATTTCCTGGCAGAGCAATAAAGTATGTCAAATGGACAAAGCAAAATAGCTAGTAATACCACAAATAAAATAAGAGGACACAATTCTGACGGTATAACTGGTGAAAATATTTGGGAAAAATCAATATACATCACTACTGAGCTCACTAATAGCATAATGGAAGGTAACTATATATGTATTGACATGAATAAACGAGTTGCTTCAAATGTGTGTATTTACATGTTAAAAAAAGAAAGAAAGAAAAGTAGCAAACCTCTGCAAACTGATGATAATCCAAGTTTTTCCGTGTATCTAGCTCAAATATAAACTTGTAGTTGATCCGAGATCGGTGCCATACAATTAAATTTAATGAAAAGCCTAAGCAAAAAATGATTGGGAGTAGGAAGCAGGCATATATTTGGGTGTTTGTTTGAAGATTAGGTAGTTGTCTCGCAGTTTTGGGATCGACGGCTAAAAAGTTTACAGTAAATAATTCCATGTTGACCAAAGTATATTTATTTGGTTACCAAAATAGAGTGCCTGGATAAACAAAGGAACAGCCATTCCTAAAAATAGGCCCACTCTTAGTGTAATTGAATTATAATCCTATTACGTCGATAAGCTTTTAAATATAGAGTTGTTTTTCTTTTAAAGAGAAATATACCTCATTCTTTTCAGGTGCTCTTAGCTTATGCATTCCTCGTCGTCGGTGACCATCTGCAAATTCGTTAATATATAAAGTCTAGATAGAAATATAGAGTAAGGTTTATGTTTATATTGTTTACTTGTAGGTTCTAGTTACTTCAGTCTCTTTTATAATAGAGTCTAGCTCGTCTGTATTCGCCCAATGATATCTTTTTATTGTTTGCATGTAAAGATGACTGGCTTTCCATCCAGCGACCTTTTATTTAATTTGAAAATAATTAAATTCTTATATTACGGGTACAAATAGTTGGATTCGTCATCTTACCTTATCAAATTTTTTTAGTATTTTTTGAAAGCCTGTTTCATTAAGTACCTAAGAAATATAAAATGCATTAAAAACATATAATATCTTACAAAAACATATGTGATTATTATTATACTTGGTAAGATTTTAAGAACTCTAGACTGCGATAATACTCTGTAATGGCTTTTTTAATCCTATTTCGTGCAACCTGTGCAAATGGTCAGGAGATGTATTTTATGCACTGCTATAAAAAACTGCTCACATTATAACTTATTCTTTGATCACCAACGTAATCAAATGTAGGTGATAAGTCAGCTAAATTGTAAGACTGAGTGTGCGGATCTTGATATTTAAACCAGTGATAGAGCCGATGATGGCCGATTTCAGGAGCGTTTATGTCTGAATACGAAGGCTATTCTTTTATATAATCAATTTCCTTTTCATATATGTTGTATCGAAGAAGAAAAAAGCAAAAGCGAAAGTAAAAACATATATGGAAATGGCAA